>JAMKCH010013981.1:0-84717 GCA_023653785.1 Ophioderma brevispina | reverse complement strand
TCCCCAATTTGGCTATAGTTTCCTACAACGGTCCGGAAAGTGTGTAGTCTGTGTCACAAACTGCGAAAGATATTATCTAAATTAGTACTGCGCGAGCGATTAACGTTATCAGTCCGTCATAGCGAATGCATGCAAATGAAACTAAATCTCAAATATCTCCGGAAAACGAAGGGGTTCTATGGAGATTTTTGCATCAGAGGGTCCGTTACTATGTTTTGTTTTGAATATGTATCGTAATTGGGTCTGAACCTATAGAACCTAGCGAGAAAATTGAACGTTTTTGTCGGGTACTTCGGTGCTCGCAAACACGGAAAAGTGAACACGCAATCGCTACGGGCCGCATCCCTTTTTCCCACAATGCCTTTCGGTATTATTCCAGTCTTGAGAATTTTCAAACACTGGTTTCAATTTACGCCATCTCTTTTTCAATATTAGAAACAGGATATACGTACTTACCGGACCGCCGTAACAGCTTCCAAAGCCAAGCTAATAGGTGCGCCCGTCGGCGCCCCTAAAAAGTAACATGAAACTGAATGTCTTTTGTTTCACAATCAAGGTTGATCATTATGATTGATGCCTTGCATAGTATTCATTACAATATAGTGTTACAAAACTCAATTTGTTTCATTTCACAAATTATGCACTAAAATGCAGAAGATTGTCCTTTTTAAGGACTCGTCTTGTTTAGTTTAATGTCTTTTGGTGTAAAAAACGGTGTATTTTGTAAGATTTGTTTGTTTTTATTTAAATGGAAAGTTAGGGTTTGTTACTGGATTTTGAAGTATGTACGAGATCAGCTATCACTGTTTTAAAGATGTATCGGAAAACTCCGCTTTCTAGAGAGCGGATTTTTTTTCAAAATCGCGTATATTTGTAGTGAAAATAAATGTTGTTGCCAAAAATGGAAATTAGTGACGGTTGATTTCCCCCGATTCCCCCCGGGCGATTTGTAACGTAGGGTAAGTGGGTAAGTACACGCGGTGGTAATAGCGGGGTATTACCTGGGAGAGCTTTTTGACGAAATTAACCAATGATATCATTGTTGCAGCGCCCGAAGGACGAACCTCAGTCTATAATTTTGTGTGGCATTTCCCCCCAATTATTATGTTCGTGTTTTTTGCTGAAATATTTTTGTAGATGATAGATATTGTATCTCGCAATACCTCTTTCTCTGAAGATCGGCAGTAGTTAATACGTGTTTTCTTTGGAAAATACCCAGAATGCGTCGCGGTAACACTAGCGAAACGTTAGACTGCTAATTGGCGCCTGAAATTGTTGGCTTACCTCAATGGCTCTGTGGATTGTTTATTATCGTTAAGATAGGTCCCGTTGGTTTGGGTTCGAATTCCACTTTCGGCTGTTTTTTTGGTGGGGGGGGGGTTATTTCTTGTTAATTGTATTTTAGAAATTTGTATTGTTTGGGTTGTACAGAGATGTTTTTTTTTGCATATGGACCAACACAACAAGTCATTACATATAGCCTAAAGCAGAACAAAGAAATTACACAAATATAAAAATGAATAAAAATAAGAACAGAAGAAATGGACTGAATAAAGAAAAGACGGTACAAATATTAGAAATAAAAAAAAAAGAAAACGAATAATAATAATAAACAGATGAGAAAATAATAAACAAATATTAAAAATTAAAAAACCCAAATCACAATCCGGACAATAGTCTTTAGACAATATCATAAATAACTCATGAAAATAAAAAGAAATAACATAATAACAGAATTATCTAGCGCTTCCCCAAAAAGGAATAGCAATATTAAAATGCATAAAAGTAAATGGAAACCAAATAAATTTTTTAATACAGTACAAAATTAAAAATAAAGAAAACGACAAAATAATAAAAATAAAAGCCAAAATGGTAAGAAATAAAATAACGGAGGATAATAAAAAATATTTTAAAAAGAATAAATCAAAGAGTGTGAAATTGCAAAAAAGGTAAAAAAAATAAAAAAAATAAATCGTTAAAATGAAGATAAACTTAAATAATTAACACTAAACAAAAAATAAAGATGATCTAAACAAGTTAAAAATAAAACAAAGTAATAAACACAAATACAATTACAAATTAAAAACCAAAAATCTTGCATAACTACATATAATAAACTAAAAAAATCTAAATGAAAATATTATTAATAGAATAACATCCCACTAATATAATAAAGTAAATCGTTACAATAAAAATTTGAAATAAGAAATTAAAGATGGACCCATTATCCATATCCATATCAGGGCTTAGATCACTCACGAAGGTGGAACCCCTTCCTAGAATGGCTTCCAACAATCTCTAGCTTGCCATTTCTTGTCCACGATTGGACCAAGGTTTTTGTTGTGTCATTGCATCTCTCCCCTGGTTTTTGGGACGTCCTGGCTTTCTGGTCCATTCTCTGGAGGTCCACTCTGTCACTCTTTTGGTCCACCTATTATCCTGCATTCTACAACATCGCCTGCCCATCATGTTTGGCACTCCTAATGCAGTCGAAAATACAGTAACTCCGTCGTGATCGGAATCCAGCTGTCTCTTTTTATCTATCTTGTCTGGAGTCTGAAGCCAGCATGTATTCGCGTCCACCATCTTCCTCTGTGCAACTGGCAAGCATCTCCATCGTGGTGTTATTCAAAGCCATGTTTCACTGCCGTATGTCATAACAGAAGAATGCATTCATTGAACATCTTTCTCTTTAGTCCATATCTTGTCTTCTTATTTTTCATTACGTTCCACTTTGCAAATGCTGCCCAGGCTAGTCCAATTCTCCTTCTGATCTCAGGCATAATCACCATCACGCTACCCTGTCTTCCCAAGGTGATGTAGCGGTTGACCGCTTCAAAGACTTGCCCACTCAGTTATCTTGGATTTCCGGTGTGGCATTAACTCACTTTGGTTTCCAACATGCATGCTTGAGTCCGACAGGTTTGCTGGTGATGTGAATGTCATTTAGCATTCCTCCAATTCCTCTGGTGACTTGGCAATCAGATAGATATCGTCGGCCAAAAAAAAAAAAAAAAAGAAGAGACTCAAAGCTCAGGTGAGAGAGATTTCACCATCAATGTTGAGTCCTCTTCCTTCCAGTTAATCCTCCTTTATGATGGCATCTTGATTGCATGAGGTGAAGAGTTTGGGGTGCAATGTTGTCTCCCTGTCTTGCTCCCCTCTCTACTTGATCTTGTCACTGTCCTTGTGGGACTTTTAGGTGAAGAGGCACCACTGTAAAGGTCACGTACGAGATTGATGTAGGCTTGGTCAACGCCTTGTTTTCAGTGTTGTGCATAGTGGGGTTGTGAATTCAACAGTCAAACGCCTTATCATAGTCAACAAAGGCAAAGTTGAGCGGGATCTTATACTCATTGGCGTTCTCTTGTAGCTGGCGTAACAACATGTATGGGATCAGTGGTAGAAAATCCTGTTCTAAAACCAGCTTGGGCTCTTGGTTGTTGTTTGGCCGAGTGTGCATCATTGTTTCAGCAGGACCTGTGAGAAGACCTTGTACATTACAGGTAGAAGGCTCATTGGCCTGTAGTTTTTGATGTTAGATGTATCTCCTTTCTTATGGAGAATAACTCAATCATCTTCCATTGCTGTGGCTCTTCCGCGCTGTAAGGCATCTGTTGAAAAGCTTTGTAAGTCTCAATCATGGGCTCACCTCCATCTTTCTAACAAGCACACACAACACAAAAAAAACCTGCTGTACTGCTATCCTCTCCAGGGGCTTTATCTCGCTTTAGTTTTCTTTACTGCATCTCTTACTTCGAAGCATGATGGAAGGGTGGTTGTGTTTCCACTTTTTGGTACAGATGCTCAGCAAAAGGTTGTTCTTTGGTTGCCTGGATGCTGTGAGGTTGGTGTAGTAACTCGTCACATCTTTGACCATCCTATCGAAATCTTCAGTTAGAGTGCCATTTTCCTCCCTCAGGGCTTTATGTTTTCCTCCTAGACAACTGGTTCCGTCTGCTTATTTAGAGAATTCCTTTGTTGTTTTCACGAGCTTTCAGCTGTTCTTTGCTCGGTGTAATGATGAGTTCCTCTCGCATACGTCGCCTTATGGTCTTGCAGTCTCGTGTATCTACAGTTTGATTCCCTTCACTCCCTCTTCAGCCTGTCGTCTTTTCTCCCTCAGTTGTTTTGTCCACAGAGAGCTTTCTTCAGGTCTTTTTGGGCTTATCTCTGCAGCATTTCACCGCATCTCCATAGTGATTGCGAAGTGATGGTATCCGCCTTGTGTGTCTAATCTTTGCATGAGATCCACCTGTAGAGACTCAAAACTTGTTTGGACACTTCAGGTGAAATTCCACAGTCTTAGCTGTGAGTGCTTCTGTATTTGGTTTCTATCTGTTGCTTCATACATCTTGCTCTCTCTAGTTTGGTTTTGATCGTAACGGAGGCTCGAAGCAGGCGGTGGTCACTGCCTGTGTTGAACTTATTATGACTGATACATCTGAGAAAGTGTGGGGCTTGTCATTAAGGATGTAATCGATTTCATTCTTCGTGACTCCGTTGGGGAGATCCATTTCCATCGCCTGTTGGGCGCTTTCTTGTAGAAAGTGTTCATGACTTTCAATCGACTGTCTTTCAGCAAAGTTGATGAAGTGGTCTCCTCTGCTGTTCCGCGCTCCGACCCAAGTTACCTGTGGCATGACTCTCCTTGCTTACCCACTCCAACCTTTGCGTTGAAATCGCCCATTATGATATTGTAGTGGTTCTTAACTTACTTGCTGACTACTTGTCTATTTCCTCATACACAGCATCTACCTTCCCATCAGCACTGCTGGTAGTTGGTATAAGCTTGGATTATATTTAAGATGGTACTTGTTGTTGATCTTGACAGTTAGCTGAGCCACTCTTTCTCTGAAATTCCTTTGAAACACTGACATTTCCTGCTATACGCTTGTGTATATGAAACCACATCCTGTGTGGACAGGTGTGGCTTCCTCTTGAAGTAGAGAGTGTGACCACTTCTTGGGTAAATAGTAAAATAACAACTAAATAATAAATAAAAATTGACACATATACATACAGAATTAAAAACAACGAAAACACATGAATAAAAAATATATACATTATAAATTAAACATCAAAATAAATACACAACAAAGGAATTGCTCGCGAATGAAATTGCATTAGTGTCAACCCATGGCGTCATATCATTCCAAGCAATTGTTAAGAAAACTTACAGCTTCAATGCCTTGACATCCATTCTCCTACAACCTTGCATGTGTAGTATATATCAGAAAAACTAGGGGCCACCACCAACAGCTACAACGCACCACTGTAGAATACTCTTACCAGCACAGATTTTTTTTCCAATTGTCTCTTCTGATCTGGACACCTGCACCGCCGACCAGCTTTACTGGGTTCACTCGTCCCTGGAGATTTTCCGGAGTCGGCCTGAAGCCACTTCAACCTCCGCTAGCTAGCCACAGAGACCTTCTTTTTACTTTCACCCGTCTTTTTGTTCCTGTGACCAAGCACCTTTTCCACCAGTACAACATACTCTACTACTGAGAGATGTAATGATTGGAAGATAGATAAGATAGATGCGTCCAACTTATTCCAGTCAACAGTCAACCTAAAAAACTTGCAAGTCGCCTGAACATGCAGCCACGGAATTACAATTCATCTTTGACATCAATTCAAACAATCTAAACAACTTGCAGGAAAACGTCTGCTTCAATTCAACATACAAATTCCAGCCAACCTCAGTTATCAACAAATGGCTCAGAGCGACCGATAAGGTTCTGAACAGAAGCATCACAACCACCGCCAACATGAACCCACAATTTACCAGCCTCCCCCCAACCAGTCCCCAACTAGCCAGCAAAACCTGAAACCTAGAAAGCCGAGAACCGCGAAATTCTAGTTTTAAATAATAACACTGAATATGATTTTAATCAAATTGATTGGTTCAAGAAATTCTAATATTCAAAACACAATTACAATTCAATAATGATGCACTCAATGATAAGAGTTTACAGTCTTACAAGTCCACCCAGATGTGACGACCTATGTCCAGGATTAAAAGACACGTTACGGTTCCACGGGAAATATAGTCCATGGGAATCGTCTCATCCTGAAAATAACTTTGTCCATCAGTTCTAGACGACGGGTTGTCTCTCGACGACACTAGTATTTCACAGTACAATAATCCAAGAGTTACCACCTAATGTCTGTCTGTCGCAATTGTCCACCATTTGGACCACAAACTGGAATCCCTTTTTGATTACAAAACATTTGGCTTGAACGATGACAGCGGAGAAATAGCTTGCACATGCAGCTCCTGCGGTATCTATATTATCAGTTGATCCTGATACTGCACTGATCTACCTTTCTGGAGATCCACAACTAAAAAACCGGCAACGTTCTCTATTATCTATCTGTATTTATGTTTTAGCTAGTTTCCCCAATCTCTAATAATAATCATTCTATTACCTGTGCTGCCCATTATTGAAAATGCAGCATTCTGATTGGTCAGTTTACTGCCCATTATTCTGCAATAATGGGTCGCCAATGCATTTTCTCATTATATCACGCTGTTTTCGGTAATAGAATAGAAATAAAGGGTTTGCGGTATTATTTATGGGCTCATAATGTATCCTCGGCCGGAAAAAAATAAATAATAGACTCGGCTGCGCCTCGTCCATTATTTATTTTTTTCCCGACCTCGGACACATTATTCGCCCATAAAGGATACTGCATCACCCTTTATTTCTTAATTATAGCATCATCATGCATAAACATAGCCTAACACTATCCAATTGGATCTCACACAAATGACATCATATGCATTGCATCATCTTTCATTCATGGCATCATGGGAAAATACTTATTTTGCAATCTGTTTTGCAACATACAGCAGACGGAAAATCTCCAGACTAATTATAGTACTTAGCTCAATCTCTATCTTGTCAACAACATCTGGCCTGATCTCAATATAGCACAAGGGAAATTCCATTTTTTTTTTGGCTTAATGTTCTGGTTGGAAAGCTTCGCGGCGTAGCGGATAGAAAAGACGTACGAGATTCACTGTGCCAGAAATTTGTTTGTGTGCGATGTTTAGACTTTGACCCTCGCTGAAGTTACGTCGTTTCGGTACGCTTGTATTATGGTCCGGATGTACGCCAATATCATATTAATAATTATATGTTCACGTCTGATACCTTTGTAGCATTCGGTGAAAGCAACGTGTAATGGGCCATTGGATGTGAGCACGATAATGGCTTAACTATTCTCAGTACCGAAAATTGCCTGGTTATTTGATTTCATGGGCATTGAGTGACAGAGTCAAAGAAAAATAGGGTCTGTGTTAAAGTACATGCAATTTTTAAAAAATGTGGTCTTTGGATAACAGCGAGTCTAGTCGGAAATGAGAGTGCATCCCCCGAGTAGTGGCCAGTTTGCTGTACGCATAATCTTCCTCAGCGTTTATTGGAAGCTGTCGCAGAGAGAAGTATTGCAAATGTCGTGTTTTAAGCATAGTATATTTTTTGAAGAGCGACCCCAATTTTCAAATTTGTGAGATTTAGGCACAGTTGTGTTGGTAATTGTCTAGTAACTTACCTGTGAACGGCAATGCGCAAAAGTGTGAATACGTCATAAAAGAAGGGATTATGTAATTAGATTCGGATCCCCAATCCTAATTGAACAGAAACGTGAAATTATGTATTATGAAATAGCACGATCTCACGAAAAGGATCCCTAGCTTGACTCGCTAGAACCAACAGAACATAATGAGCGTTGACGCGTACACGGTGCTATTTTCCAGTTATTTCATATTGGAATGACGTTTTCAACGGCCGTTGATTTATTATCGGGATCCGATATTAATTATTTTAATTACAAAATTCCTTCTTATGCGACATATAGAATAGTTTCAGCTTTACCATTCACGGTATAGCACTAGCCAATTACCAATACAACGATGTAAATATCTCCAAATGTTCGAAAGTTGGAGGCGCTCTTCAAAAAAAAGTGCTGTTATTGCTTTAAGGCCATTTCTTAAACAATAAATTAATTCTCAACAGATGTAAATCCGTACAATATCACTATCTATACTACTTCTCAGAAGAATGCAGATGATCTTCAAAAAAGTGAGAAAATGTAAAGCATGATAGATCCATTAAGTCCAAGTAGCTACAAAACGAATGCAAATGTGACATATGTGTTACTGCTACTAAGAATAGTGATATAAACGAACGGAAATTCCAGCTTCACCGCCATATCTCTTGAAAGAACATGTATATTATTATCCTAGAGCTATCTCTTTGCATTGACTAATAATCTCCGATTCCATGCTGTTTGATCAAGTAGATAATCTGTCACAATAATTGTGCAGAAATGATGAATATAGGCCTAATCATTTTGTGTTTGCGTGATCTTGTGCAACTCGGTTTTTCACCAGTAATATCAATTTCAGTTACTTCAATAATTGTTTTGTTGAAATTGCACAAGTTATGTGTAAGCATAGAACTTCGGAATAATTTTACCCAAATTAAGTAACATTTTATTTAATTCGTTAAAAATTACACCTTTACCAATTATTATGATGTTCTGTGTTTACATATTGTTATGTAAAGTTTGTTTTTCCAAAACATGTTTATAATGCGTATAAGCGACAGAGCACTGTCCAAAGCGATAATTCCGCCGATAAAAGCTCAGCCTTTTGGTAACTAATTGCAAACCCATACATATATACCCACACATTAGACCACACCAAGAATACACATACACACGCACAACCATGACACATATGCATGTGACCCCGGGCATGTGACACACACACACCCAAATTCGTATTATCTATACCATTGAGTACATCAAAGGAACCGCTCCTCGGTCGTAAAGGCAAACCCGGAATAAAGTGCATTGTTACACCTCCGAGGACAAAAGAAAACCTTCCCAGGACTATCGTTCAAAACAATTTCTTTACCTCCGAGGACAAAAGAATACCTTTCGAGCACTATCGTTCAAAACAATTTCTTTACCTCCCTCCGAGGACAAAAGAAAACCTCCCAGGACTATCGTTCAAAACAATTTCTTTACCTCCGAGGTCAAAAGAAAACCCTCCGAGGACTATCGTTCAAAACATTTCTTTACCTCCGAGGACAAAAGAAAACCTTCCGAGGACTGTCGTTCAAAACAATTTATTTACCTCCGAGGACAAAAGAATACCTTTCGAGCACTATCGTTCAAAACAATTTCTTTACCTCCGAGGACAAAAGAAAACCTTCCCAGGACTATCGTTCAAAACAATTTCTTTACCTCCGAGGTCAAAAGAAAACCTTCCGAGGACTATCGTTCAAAACAATTTCTTTAACCTCCGAGGACAAAAGAAAACCCTCCGAGGACAATCGTTCAAAACAATTTATTTACCTCCGAGGACAAAAGAATACCTTTTGAGCACTATAGTTCAAAACAATTTCTTTACCTCCGAGGTCAAAAGAAAACCTTCCCAGGACTATCGTTCAAAATAATTCCCTTTACCTTCGAGGACAAAAGAAAACCCTCCGAGGACTATCGTTCAAAACAATTTCTTTACCTCCAAGGACAAAAGAAAACCCTCCGAGGACTATCGTTCAAAACAATTTATTTACCTCCGAGGACAAAAGAATACCTTTCGAGCACTATCGTTCAAAACAATTTCTTTACCTCCGAGGACAAAAGAAAACCTTCCCAGGACTATCGTTCAAAACAATTTCTTTTATGTAAGGTCCTTGGGAGTATGTATGATACAAGTGCACTCTGTTCATATAGAGGAGGAGCACGGACCCAGGTCAAACATCATCGTTTACCCCTCACTACAGAAAAGGCTTAACACCTTTGGTAGTTAGTATGGACCTTCTACATCAATGCTAGGTAGGTAGTACTCTTAAATTGTGGTATCACTTTTTCAATAGGGGCCAATTTAAGTTTACACAGGGGATTCAAATATTTTAAATGCTCCAATCATGTTGAAACATTTTCCATATTGTCCGTCTAGTCATAAGGATTCCAAAAATGTATAGTTTGCACCATCTATGACCATTGGTTTGGGAGTTATAGGGTAAAAATGGTAAAAAAAAAAGGCCAATTTCTATTTGTACAGGGGTCAAAATCAGTAGTTGCTCCAATTTTGGTAAAAAATGAAAGAAGTTGTTCATCTAGCTTAATGTGTCAAAAATAAGGAATAGCTTGTACCATCTGCAGTGCATAGTTACCATGTTATGCGACAAAATAGGTCATAGGGCAACATAATCCAATTGGTTTTGACCTTCTTTGACCCTTATCTCCTTAAGTAAACATTTAACATAATCAAAACTATACTTTCTAGGAGTCTTCTTACCTCAGGCAATAATTTTCAAGTATTTAAAATATAATCAGATTAACTTTTAATGTTGACCCTGTACAAATTGAGATTGACTTTTTTTACCATTTTTGTCATTTTTACCCTCTATTTGTACAGGGGTCAAAATCAGAAGTTGCTCCAATTTTGGTAAAAAATGAAGAAGTTGTTCATCTAGCTTAATGTGTCAAAATAAGGAATAGTTTGTACCATCTGCAGTGCATAGTTACCATGTTATGCGACAAAATAGGTCATAGGGCAACATAATCCAATTGGTTTTGACCTTCTTTGACCCTTATCTCCTTAAGTAAACATTTAACATAATCAAAACTATACTTTCTAGGAGTCTTCTTACCTCCGGCAATAATTTTTTGTCATTTTTACCCTCTTACTCCAAAACCAATGGTCGTAGGTGGTACAAACTATACATTTTTGGAATCCTTATGATTAGATGGACAATATGGCATACATTTCAACATGATTGGGGCATTTTAAAAATTTGCCCTGTGTGAACTTAAATTGGCCCCTATTGAAAAGGTGATACCACAATATGAGAGTACTACCTACCTAGCATTGATGTAGAGGGTCCATACTAACTACCAAGGTGTTAAACCTTTTCTGTAGTGGGAGGTAAACAAACTCCTTAAATAAGGCCCCTGTGGTATTCTGCTCCTGCTCTAATAGGCCTATATACAAACGATACACACACACACGTCACTTGGGAGGTTGCAAAGAACTATATAAAATTATGCCTGTTTATTCAAAATCACTTTCCTGTGACAAGATTTTCAGACAGTTGTAAGAATAAACGTTCGCGTTAGACGTATATGGTTCTTTGCAACCTCCCCAGGAGTGTGTGTATCGTTTGTATGTACAGGTGTACTTGTATCATATCAACCTCCCCTATCTCCAAAAACACTCACGTGAGTCACAAATCTGAATATGAAACAATGTCTATCTGAGATCGAAGGATATCGAAATTCCCTTGCACCTTTGGTACGGCAGTATTCATGTATCTCCGGGATAATAATAGATGGATCTGTAGAGATCTTAACGTACTGGTTGCCCTTTTGACTTGAGAAAAATATACCTTAGGTGATAAAACTTCAAGTTGCTGGCTTAGCAATGAAAGAGAAAGATTCACTGTACTTGAATTTGCGTGGGACCTTTGAACTTTGACCCTCACCGGATTTACGTTGTTTTGCAGTGTTTTCATGATACATTTGTGCATGTGTCTATGGCCCGGGTTCGCCAATCTAAGTATAATGTTGACACTTTCACAGTCGATAAGAACAACTTGTTTCGGAGTCAGGTAAGCGTTGTATTCCAATAGCTAGTAGCCTAGTAGGACATGTCATCACATGAATATCCTAAACCTAACCCTAAAAACTAACCCTAAACCTAACCCTAACCCACTTTCGGAGTGAACAATTCATGAAGTCACTCTAGCTATTGGAAAACAACGTTTACTGTTGGGTCATTGGGTGAGAGCATGATTTGTGGCATTTGATAAGAGCAAAAGTACAATAACATGGGGGTCATTGGATGTGCGCATGATAATCACTTTACGTTCTTATTATTAAATACCAGTTTCTGAAAATCTTTTTTTATTTAAATATAGGGCACACTGAAAATATTACCTGAAAATCCGCAACCGAAAATGTTGTATATGTTTTAATTAGCATTTGTAGCATTTACATTTTTATCACAGATATCAGATATTTTCCTGACTTATGAGATTTTAAAACTGAAGTGAAATTTATGACAAATGAATGAATGACAAAATTGTCGTTAATTTGTCATTCTAGTGCATTACAAATAAAATTTTAGTGTATCACAAATTAAATGACTAATTATGAATTTATAGTTTGTTATTTAGTTAGTCCTATCCAGCAAAATGACAAATTATGAATGCATTAGTTATAAATTAGTTTGATATGTAATTTGTCAGGCACTAAAAATGACAAGTTAACGACAATTTTGTCATTCATTAATTTTGTCATGCAATTTAAAAGTTGAATGTTATAATCGTAAAAATATCTGTTGATAAAGATTTGAAAAGCTGATATTTGTTAATTGAACATTTTGAAAAAAACATTTTTAGCATTACTTTAAAAATTCATACGCATGAAAAATTTTCACTGCATTAAGTGACAAATTTTTAGACCATGTAAGTCCATATAAGATTACAATACAACTTTTCAAGCCGTAGAGAATCTTGAGAAAAAGTGTGAAAAACACAAAACGAACAAAAATTCACATAAGTGTCACTGCAACTAAGAATAGCGCTGTCAGCAAACGGAAATGCTAACTTCAAGCTTCACCGCCACATCATATGAAATACACTCCACGACCATGACGACGTCGTACCTATTTGAGCGTATAATATGAACTTGACAAAAACATGTTTCTTAATCCTAAAGTTATCTCTCTGACTGAGTGATATAGGTCAAAAAAGGAAGGTCAATGGGTTAACTTGGCCAAACTTGTCCTCCAGAACAACCCAAGCGTGCAGAGAATACAAAAGAATCACCTGCAAAAATATCTGAAATGTTCAGCTGAACCAGGTGCATGTATTTTTCGCATAGATGATCTGGAAGGCAAACAAAAGTCCAACAAAACAAAAGGGCAACATAATTTACCTTCCGTGAAAGTAATGATCAGTTATGAATTTTAGTAACTTTGGAAGATTTGACGTTTTTATTGATTTGAGTCTAATAACTTACAGGGGCATTTCGTGATCCACGGCCTCCCCCCCCCAACCCCCACCCCGACTTACCTTAAAAGTTGAAATTTTGTATCATCTGAACCGTCTGGCTACGTATGGTATGTGTGCCCAATCTGAAGTCCAAGTTCGATCGTCTCCCCAAGAAATCCGCAATTTTGTATTTTCTCTATTTTGGGAAGAAGCTTTTCTCAAGGATAATGCACAAAACAGGAGGTGCTAGAATCACGAAACGCACCTTTAAACAAGAAAACCATTTAAAGACACTATCAGTGATTCACCCGAAAGAGTCAAAATATTTGAAATTTGCAGAAATAGCTTAAAAGTGTAGGATAAGTCTGTAGAATCCTCATAAGTTACTTTTCCCAACTGAAGAATTGCCAGAAAAGGAAGAAAACGGCAGTGTTCAAAGATATGAATCTCCATTCACTTACGTGTTGTAGTAGTGTCCGAACGGACAGTAATGACTAAAATATCCGATTTTGTCCTTATCAGGTTGCTTCTGGTCTTATCATTTGCAGGGTAAGTCATGGTACCTGTACGTGTTACAGGGACATGTAAAAATCTGATTTTTGATGATTTTTTTTTATTTTCCGATTTAGCAAATCACTGATAAGTGCCTTTAATGTCAGCTATCTGTATGCGTACCTCCTGTGTGAAAAATTCAATTTGCCGTCCTTCTCATTTTCAAAATATATAAATTTCCGCAAATACATACCCAAGTTTTTAAAAATGTTATCAATGGCGTATCCACACACAAACACAAATGTCGACCATTGAAGTCCAGTTTCGTCTGAGAGTGCTTTTATCAGTACTATTGGTATTCGTTAAATAGGCGATGGAAGATGGATCACTGAGCCCCCTAGTTAGCGCAACCCCTTAATACATGTACTCAGATACAGGGTTCCCAAAAGATAAGTTCCCCCTAAAATTCAAGGACATTTCGTTGCATAACTTCCCTTAAAACTGGATGATTGGACAATTTTAAGTTTTGAAGAGAGGAAACATTTGGCTCTGCCACAAAAGTCGTTGCTTTTCAAAAAACGCCTTTGGCATCAACACACACTCCCTTTTTCCAAAAATGATGCTGTCAGAAAAAGTGGCACTTTACCGTATTCACAGGTATAAAGTAAGAAATTAACAATTTACATTAACGATTTCATTTCCATTATTCATTGCGATCTGAGGTAAATAAACTTAAGACATTGACGCATGGGCAAACAAATAAACAAACAAAACAAATATTCAGGAAAATAAAAAATGCGATGTAAGCTTTACATTCATCGGTATCAAATAGGCATTTTTCTTTGTATATGGCTCTTTTTGTGAAAGAAGAAAGAGGTAATGTTTGAAGTGCCTGTTTAAATCAAAATAAGCTTAATTGTTTTGTCATTCAGGGTGAGACTCAATATTCAATGTTTCCTCCATCTGCACTGATGACATCATTTTAGTGTTTACACATGCTGTTTACCAATTTGCAGATGTTCTGTTGATGAATGTGGTTCCATGCTTGCTGGATAATTCCACCACGTTGAGCCAGTATAGCGTTTTCCTTTATGTGTCGATCTGTTTCACATTTCGACTGGTGTTGCTTATGCAAATCTTATCTCATTGTTTGTTTGTCGGCATATTTGTCTTGTTTGTTCATCTGTTTTCCTATGCGTTCATGTTTTAAGCTTATTTACTTCAGACCACAATGAATATAAAGAAAGGAAATGAAATCGATGTAAATTGATAATTTCTTGACTTTAGATCTTTGAATACGGTAAAGTGCCACTTTTTCTGACAACATCATTTTTGGAAAAAGGGAGTGTGTGTTGATGCCAAAAGTGCTTTTTGAAAAGCAACGACTTTTGTGGCAGAGCCAAATGTTTCCTCTTTTCAAAACTTTTTAAAATTTTCCAATCATCCAGTTCTAAGTGAAGTTATGCAACGAAATGTCCTTGAATTTAGGGGGGGGGGACTTATCTTTTGGGAACCCCTTAGATGTGTATTGCTTGTCTTTGAATTGCTTATTTAGTCATGATTATTAGCATTTTCTTTTTCAATAATGTATGACCACAACTTCAAATCCGGGAAGATATAGAATTTATTTGTCGAAAGTTAAACTAAGTTTGCCGTGTCATTTATCAAAGTATGTCAATTCAAGGAAACATTGGTCATTTCTTTGTCATGGCACGAAAGAAATAGTGTACTCAAATGATATGTCAAGCTGTTCTCGTTTGCGATGTAGACACAAATTTAGTTGAGATGGCATCGTTAAATGTTTTTTGAGCTTTTTGGCACGTAATTGGTCCAAAGTTCATGTCCATGAATAGCTATTGTTGCGTGTTTGTGTGCAGTTGAACTACCTCAAGTTTATGAGCTAGGAAACAGTTTAGCATATTTTGTGCAATGTTTACATCAATCAGTTACCTGCCCTTAATTGTTAGGTACATGTTTGCATGTGGTCGAGGCCTTTTATGCATTTGCTCCTTTTGATCATGACACTGAATAAATGCTCTCACTTGTGTTAAGTAAGATTTAATTCTCTGGATCAAATGCAGCAGGCATGATGACTGGTTAAGGCGGGCGTATAGAGAGTAGTTGTGTTACAAGCCAGTTTTTCATCTCTTAAATTTGAAGCCCCGGGGATGCCCACTTAAAATGAAACTGGCGCTTTCAAAACCAGGGTCTTCGGTTACAGCAGGACATACAATGCAAAAACTGAGATCTGTTTTGGTTGAGAAGTAAAAAAAGCCCATAACTAGGGGTCCTTTTGGTGACAATTTGCTAAATTCTCCAAAAACAAGAGATCTTATTATTTTAAATTGTTTCCTTAAAAGTAGAAGAATGGTTCTTAAAAGTAGAAAGTGTTTCTTTAACATTAAAATTTTTCTTAAACGTAAGAAAGATGTTTCTGAAAGATATAAAATTTCTGAAAAGTATAAAATGTTTCTGAACAGTAGAAAAGTCTTAAAGTAGAAAATGTTTCTTAAAAGTCGCACATGTTTCTTAAATTTCGAAAATGTTTCTTAAAAGTAGAAAACTTTGGGTGAAAATTTTCCAAAAATTAAAAAAATATGGGTTCTTTGTATGACAACGATGCCGTAAATGGGGTCTTAACAGCCTTACGTATTCGTCACCTCTTTTGCAAGTGCCCCCTGACTTGGGGGTCGACTGCAGAAACTTACACTCTTGCCAGTGGACTTGCGGAAAGGTGTTCAGAACGACAAATCTGCAAATGGCCTATCACTCTATTTCCGGACCACAGACAGTGCAAAACATAGACAGATGACCTACAAATTTTCGCACGGATGAGCGGCTTCCGAGGTATATTGTCACCACCAGATCGGGGTGAATGGTATCGCCATGCCAAACACAAAATATTCAAATAGTCGGAAAGAATTTCGGCAATGGACCATCCTTCTCTTGTTCCTTTCGTGTGTGGAACCAGCGAGCCGATTAAGGCCACTGTCTGCTAGGTCGTCAGCACGCAGCTAGCGTCAAACTATTTCTCTAAATATGGGTAACTGGTTATGCTTAATGGATTACTAGTTCGTGTTACTAAAGGCCACGGAGAAGTTGCGACAATTTGTAATTGGTGAGCTATCATCATTCTATTTTGACGTCGGATGAAAGCCAGTCACTCAGTTCGAGTTCGTCTGCCAATCATTGGCTAAAATGGTCAGAAATACTGTTACGCGAGAAGTACCACTTAGTCGGCCTGATCGGTGATCGTACACGGAATGTTATGCAGTAACTCACAAGTGCGGTTTGTCCTCAATTGACCTCCAGACCAACAATCAGCAGATGCTACGGCGGTTTGTCGAAAAAAAGGGGCGTCGTCACTCGAGCGAGGTGCTGAAACAGTAGTTGGTTACTTTGCGCGTCGTCTGCTGCAGCGACATGAAGTTATACGTATTGCTAGTCTGCTACCTCTGCCTCCTCTACATCCTTCCTATTTCTTGGTTAATGAAAATTATACTAGCTGTTCCTGCCTTTGTTTTGACTTACCTTGCAAGGACTACTCCTTGTGATGAACATGTGGATGTGGAAAAGAAAGCTGTGTTGATCACAGGTTGCGACACGGGAATTGGTCATGAGTTAACCAAAAAGCTGGATTCCCTTGGCTTCCGCGTTTTTGCGGGTTGCTTATTTCAGGACGGTCCTGGAGCTTGTCAACTACAACAACAATGCTCTGAGAATGTGAAAATTCTACAACTCGATGTCACAAATGATGAAGAGGTATCTGCAGCATTTCAAAAGGTTCAGGAACAACTTCAGGATTCTGGAGAATGTACGTATTGCGTTCAATCCGTCTTTAAATTTTAGTAAAGTTATTCTCTCTTTACTTTTTATTATTTTTTTAATGATTATGTAGACCTAAGGTGTGCTTTATTAAGAGCAGATGAACGTAACAAAGTCGGTTTATGAACGGTGCTGTGTGTTAATATTACGGTCAAAAATGTTATATTTTGACGGAACAGAAGGTTTTACGTTAAAACAAAGTAGGAAAGCACCAAGTTATAGCACCTCAGCCAAAGTTTGTGATATTACTTGTGTGCATGGCGTTGTACTTATGCACATGTAGCGTTTAAAATCGAAATACTTCGGAATAATTCTATATACATGCGATGCCGTGTTAACCTCTACTTCCTTGTCCATACCCTTTCCTACAGTTTGCCCTAATACTACTTCTTCAATCCAGTATTTCAGGCATTCATCAGATTTATGTATTATGGAATAACGAAACAACTATGGCTGATGTTTTGTCATTTGAATCCAGGGCAGTTACAAGTTCAGCTATTTTTAGGGGTGTTCACTTAAATATAAATGTGCAACCAAGCACTAACCATATAATTGTAATTTTAGATATATACACACACGCATTTGCATGCACCCATAAGTGGCAAAGAAACTTTATGGTAACATTGTCATTCCAAATATTTGATTTCTGATACAGACGCTATACTACCACCCCTGGTGCACGGCCATAAATCACACAAAAAGATAATTGTCATTCGAAATAATAGAAATGGCCTAGACGTTCGGTCATGACCGAAAAGTCACACAACCCGGTGCTATTAAAGTAATATAGGTTGTGTGGTGTGTGTTTGTTTGTGCGTGTGTGTCTGTGCGTGCGTGTATGTTGTTATTGTGTGTGTGAGTGCGAGTGTGTAGTGCGAGCGTGTGTGTGTGATGGTGTGCGTGTATGTTTCTGTGAAATGTAGAAATGAGCTTAAAATTCAAAGACTGCTTTTTGTCACTTGGTTCGAATGCAATATTTTGATTTGCTTACACTTTCATATTGAAGCATATTTAATATGTAGAATGACATGAATATAATATTTCATATTTTCATTGTCATAATAAGACAAAAGATAGAATCATAACTAAGCAAAATTCACTCAAGTCCTTTTAGAAATAGTACTTGATGAAATATTTAATACAACGGATGGTATCTCTGAAAATTCTAAAAATAGGGAGGAATGTTTTTGTCGGTCAAATTTGCACCTTCGGAACTATGCATGCCTTGTGAAAAGTATTCACTAATTACCCTAAGTAATAGGTATTTCATGCAATGTGTGTGTGTGAGAAAGCGTATGCAATACCAAAATTACCGGTTTTATTACCTTCCCAAATTAGTATTTTGTGCTCATTGTGTAGAACTAACGTGCAATTATTTCCCATTGTTGAAATCTAATTAAGTGCATGTTCCTGTAAATTATTTTCAATGGTAATTCGTGAGATTTTTTCCTTGGATATGGTTTACAACTTTCAATAGCCCTTTACAAATCACAACTACTGTGACCCAACGTTTCCGGGTCAATTTTTTTGCAAGACCTGAATACATGCAATATAATTTCTATCTGGTAGTTGGTAAATAGTTCAAATGAGGAAAACATTTCCTAATTCTTTAGCTCCTCCTGTTTTTTTCTTTTTTCTCCTTCATTTACTCTGCTTCTCTTCCATTCCACCCTTCTCATGCTTCTGATTATCCAGTTCTTGTGTTCTTCTTCTATCTTCTTTTCTCATGCGCTTCCTTCTCTTGCACCTTCTACTTGTTTTCATGTTCCTTCTTATTATAATGTTGTTTCTCCTCTTCCTGTATCCTCCTTCTTTCACCTCTTTTCCTTCTTCTTCTTTTTCTTCATCTTTTACGTTTTAACTCATTGTCTAACGGGGTCATTGCCCTGTAAGCCAATATAGAATTAACTCATTGAGTTAATATTGAAATCGCAGTATTCACTGCACAATTACATGTGAAACACTTGATGTTGCACCTCTATGGTGTGACGACCAACACATTTTCATCGAACTCAAATTCAGTGATGTGACTTTTCCTCACAGATTAACTGAATAAATGAAAACCACCGTTCCTTGGCAGTAGCACTAATGAGATTGAATGATAAAGAATCTGACTAATTGTTTTATTGACCAATTACATTTAATGCCATATGGCGTAAACTTGATGAGTAAATAATAGCTAGGCAATGTCCATATGCCAGTTTATGGCCATATACCAGCCTTTGCACGTGCCAATCCTTCTGGCTAGGAAAAAAACAACTTTCCACGGTGGTCAACCACAAGAAAATCTGTATTTAGAACATTTAAAAATGATTTTACGACTCGATTCGTATAAGGCATTTGAGTGGGACTATTAGGGTACGAAGTACATTTGTGTTAATCACTAAATATACGAATAAGGCGTTCAGTCAGCTGGACCTTTTGGAAAAGAAATAAAAGTATATACCAAGTTATTCATAAGACTAATTGATTAGTTCTTTTAGCTGTTTCGATTCATTTTGTTTGTTTATTCCTAAAGTCTCCAGTGTTAACTTTGATGGGCCTGCTGTTGATATCAAAACTTTTATGATACTGGTTATAATCTACAGTTAAAAGTCCGTACGCTTTCTTTACACTTTTAATGAGCAGAAATCTGCAGGATAAGATGCTTTTAGTGTTAAGAACTAGGCCCTGCGTCCGCTGTCCATACCGATTTCACACGAGGCACTGAGATATAGATAAAAGGTGTCGACTAAGGACAAACGGGAAGAATAAGAAAAGGTCCCAAGTGAAGCCCAAATACAGGTGCTCTCATCCCGTTTTTATTTAGAAGTTCCCATATGCATCAAGTAAGCGTGTAACGTGAATCATTCGATTGGGGGCGCCGATCGTATTCTGCATTTTTTTCTGAAATAGAGAGAAGGGAATCCAAATTGGGACTGTCAAATGATTCACAGAGAGTCACTAAAGCGAATAACATGATTTCCGCAAAAGATTTGCGTCTGTCAGTTATATTACCTTTACAATTCGCATATCAATAATTACAAAATTGTCTTGAACTGTTTTTCCCACTTAAGGTTATCTGACTTCTTTTACAAATTTAAGTGTCCGTTATATGGCACGCAGAAGGTTTTTTTTTATTAATAAAGAGGGATGCTGTATTTATTAGTGTCGCGAAGCAGTGATAAGAAATTGATATACTTCAAACGACGTTTACATTTAGTGGACATTATTAAGCCCACCAATTTATAAAAAGAGTAAAATTATAGTATTTATTCAATTAACTTGATACACAATATTTTTGTAAAGTTCATATAAATATATTCAGTTGCCATTAAAGGAAAAAGTAAGAACTGATGGCACAATTGCAGTATTGCACTAATTACTAACGATGTGTAAGTGGAATAGGTTCAGTCGCCGTTAGTAAATAATAACTGTTCAGGAAATTGTTAACTTGGTGAATTTGTACACTTTAAGTGACAAGCTCATTTTCAACAAGATATAAAATTCCTTCCTCCAATTTGCTCTAGATAGACTTGGACCTGGGAAAAACATTTTACACACACAATTGCCACATTAACGCCTGAGCTTAATTACTATGAGGCTAAATACATGAATGATTTTTGCCTAAGTTATTGTAGTCCTACCGCAATTTTTAATTATCAAATGTGTTAAAATTCTCTTATTACGCGGGTGAAAATCACAAACTCTTACCAATAAACGCAAAAGGTCAGAGACAGGTCGAATGAGAGCAGGTAATGGAACTAAACCGCTCTCAACTGAAAGACACTCACTATGAGTTACAATAAGCTCATCTACCAAGGACACAGTTCAGTGGGTTGTACTTGTACATACATTGACATGAACTGACCTTGTGTGATCTGGGTATCATATATCATACCCCAAAATCAGGAGTGTATTTTCTAAATACATTGGTGAATGAAAGCTACTAAACTGTGCCAAGGGAATTGAGATTTTACTAGCTCATAGTGTCAACCGCTCTGAACTGAAAGACACTGTATATATCAAACATTAACCTGATTAAGTCAAAGTATTTGAAATTTGCAGGATATCTGTAAAGTGAACACTGAATAAGTCTGTAAAATTCTCATAAGCTTTTTTATCTAAATGAAAAATGGACAGAAAAGGAAGAAAACATTTTTCAAAGATACGAATCTCCATTCAATTACGTGTAGTAGTAAGTGACCGCCGGTACAGTAATTACTAAAATATCCGATTCGGTCCTTATTAGGTTGCTTTTGGTCTTATCACTTGTATTTTAGGACACTGTACTTGTTACAGACATGCAAAAAAAAAAATTTATGATTTTAGCAAATCAGTGAGTTTCTTTAATGTGTACTGAATTAACCTACTCTGGAGAAGTTATAACATATTCATATTCAAAGCTTTATACAACCATGTGAAATACCAATTTGACAAATATTGAGAGCGCGTTTTTTTTTTAAAGATATGTCTGTGTGATCAGAAAAGACCAAGTAGCACAGAGCAAAGAGAATAGTAAGTAAAATTTAAATATTGCAATTTGAGATACTGGAATACGAGCATTTGCCGGGTGTCCGATACACACTTTGTGTTTGTTTTTTCGGAAACGTACCAATTGTTGCGGTTTTTGTCAATTACTTATGTATGCATTGTTATTGGTCAATAAATTTGGGAAGAAAGGGATCATGGTGAAGAACTTTAATTTCATTGGTTGAAAGTCAGTAATAATTGTAGAGATGAGAAATAGGAATCCTTATACGACAGTTATATAGATTGGCAGTGAAACTGTGGTAGATATCCTTAGTAAGAAACACATTGTAAATGGGCGTATTCTAACATGCCGTCGGTAGATCACGTGCTTGTGTTTGTAAAGACTATACCAGGTCCCCGGGGGGTTCTCTCTTGGTTTGGGTAGGGACGTGCCTCTAAGACTCTGGAAGTAGGACCCATAGCTATACCATTTTTTGCCAAAAAAAGGACCCATAGATATACCAGAGATGCAAATTTTGGGCCAAATTTAACCCAAATTTGCCATTTTCACCGCAAAATTTTGAAATTTTAAGCAAATTTGGACAATTTTGGCTTCAGATTGAGGAAATTTTGACTAATTATCCAAAAATGTTTAGAAAATTTCGGTTTCCGATTGAGAAAATATGACTAATTTTCCAACAAATTTCAGAAAATTTTGAAAAAACGACCATTGCTATACCAAAATTGGCATGAAAAAAGGGGTCATTGATATACCAGAAGGCTGAAAATGGGACCGATGTCTGTGGCACGTTCCTGTATGGTCATTTGTGTTGAGAACCCCCCTCCCCCCGGGATCAGGTCAAAAATGGAGATGGATAAGGACTTTACATTGTTCCTTAACCCTTAACCTAAATAGATAAGTAATATAATCCTTGCCCTCCTTAACCTAAGAAGAGCACTCTGAAGACACATTGGTTTAATATGATTGGGCGGTAGATCCTACGCTAAATCATCGAAATCCATGAACGGGGGTGTTGTTTGGGATTGTCATGGTTCGCCAGACGGTGGGCCCCAAACAACTTTGCCAGGCTACCGGGCCCTTTTCCTTAGATCCGTCCCTGGTGCGTTTTCGCGGGTTCCACAGAAAGTTTCTTTCCCTTAACAAGTTGTTACATGAGTTCAGGGTTATTGGAAACCATTGATGATTTCGCAAGTACATTTCGAGGAGTGTAAAAGGGGGAACTGAAAAATGAACGAAGTACAGAAAGATAGCCTTTGCATTCCGTGAATACTATCCACAGTACCCAATGAAAGAAGTTACAGCGGTAGAAAAAACCTATATCGGTTCAATTGTTGCCCTAATACTCTATCACCGAGGCGTGGTCAGTAATTCATAAGTATTAGCACCATCACAACAGTATAAACCATCCAAGGATGATTGTGATAACAAACCCCAAAGCATTTTTAATTGAAAATCGCTCGAGTCACTTTTCTATCTAAGCCGTCAACTGTCAAGTGGGTTCGTACTGTGTAGGCTTATTCAAATTCGACGGCAATTTCTTACTCTGTAAATCTGGCCCAGGGGCAGTCGTCAACAACCATATCATGCCTTTCCCCGGGTTGACTTTCAATTATTTGGAACTGGTCAGTGTTCCAGTGATCTAGTTGCTCTGTCATTAACTGGGAATATTAATTTCAATTTCTGGAGTTCAAGTGGAGCGTCAATCTCTTACTTATGTACACCAAATTAAAGGTCCACTGTTGGATTTTGTTATGATACTCAGTTTGTTCAGTCTTGAACAAAATATTGTCTATCAAAATGCCAAATGCTACCCAAGTTCTGAACTACTGGATTTGAGATAATAGGGAGGTTGCGAAGAAACATCTGACGCGAACGCCTATTACGCCTGTCTATTGAAACAGGAAAGTGATTTTAAATAGGCAGGCGGTAAGAAAAGGTGTTCGTGTTAGACGTTTGTGGTTCTTCGCAACCTCCCTAGTGAGATATGTGTGCGTGCGTGCGTGTGTGTGTGTGTGTGTGTGTGTGTGTGTGTGTGTGCGAGTGTGTGTGTGCGTGTGTGTGTGTGAACACTGTATAAGCTTGCATGCATGAAGTAATGTTGGTAAGGACCGAAAATATCTTTATTCTTAATTAACGTGGATGTAATTTGTAAGTTTCTATAGAAAAAAGTTTTCTACAGACAAAAAGGTTCATTTATGTTCCGCGGAGTGAACTGTGGGACGGGCTGAAGATTTTAAGGACATGAATGAAATGTTTATTTAATTCAGTTTTGGAGGTTTATTCCCGATTTGATAAGCATCAGGCCTACTTTTTCAGTTTATTTGATTGTTTGTTTGTTTGAGGAATAAGTACTTCCAAAGAATTCCATAGAAATATACATTGAGCCCAATAAACACATCGTACACTCATATCATGCCATACCAAATGTGGTTGCTTTCAAAGAAAGTTATCACTATTTGAAGAATTTTATTGAGTTTGACAGCAGCAATAAATCAATTTTACATGATTCTGTCATCTTTGATAAAATGCTACGAAGAACGACGAACCCCTTGAAATTTGTCCATATTTTGCAAACCCGCCTTTTATTCTGTGACTCAAACACTTAAAAAATCCATAAATAGCACGAGATTTAGTTAAAATTCAAATTCATTCCAATTAGTAAAAGATATTGACCTATGTTTTTAAAAAATACAATTATTATTTTGGAGATTCCACAACGCGCCGAGTGACTTGGCTTCCGGTTATTACAATTTATTTTCTTTGTGAATCTCACCTGATCAAAAGCCTCTTGAACAGAATTGGTTATTTTAATCATTATCAGCAAAACCAACGTGAGATCATGATGACATTCGCTCAGCAATAACAATCTTGACTCATGATTGGTACCCTTGACTAAGCAATCATTCTTCGCTTAATCAGTGTCGACGACTTCTACGCCTTTTATCATTGATTTTGAATTACCAATACCTCCAATTTGCATACATCCGTGTAATTTCGTTTCAACGTATTGAGGAGCATTTTTGTCTGTATTTAGATATCAATATTTTTATTTAAGGAGTATATTAATTTTACTTCTTAAGAATACCCAAGGGAGCCGCCGCTCGGTCATTACCCCTAGTGACCCTCTATTTTTCTTTATTGACTTATGCGCTTCTCCGGGGGCTGGGTTCATTGGCCTAACCGTTCAGATCAATTAATGGTCGGGCAAATTGTACAATACAGTTGACAAGCCCTGACTTCTTCCTTCACGAATTCAAAATGCATAGCGGTGCTTCCGTATCGTTAATCCCCTCCGGAGCGGCTTCGCGTTTTTCCTTTACAGCTTTACAATCTTTGCATTCCTACGGGCATACTGGAAGCGATCTGTACTGATTTTTCTACTGGAATAAATTGGGGAGGACCTACTTGTGAATTATACCATGCCCTGATGCCAAATTATCACAAGCCGTTAACAAGAGCGAATGAGATGGGTCACTGATTGAATATGAAGACCCTTGACCCTCCCACGAGATCTTAGCAATATACACCAATCGCCTAGTTAATTCAGTCAAACAATCTAAGCAAACGAGCACTTTCGACTTACGTTCTCGACGGTGCTTCGTCAGACCTCGTTTCCTTACATATCTTATCCCTTTTACATTGGTAACGTAAATTGTTCGAGGATGAATTCCCGTACCTCATGGTTCAAACATAATTATGTAAGAGACCCTAAAGGCATTTTCATCTACCGTCATCAAAAAATATTCATACTTTTAATTTTTCACTCAAGGATCTCCAGTTTAATCTGGTTCAAGTGCATAATAATAATTATAATAATAACGCTAATTAGGGCGAAATTTTCCATATTTATAAAGCTATAATGAGTGGTACGACGGACTGTCTGTAGCAAATCCTCTGACAGACAGCCCGCCATACTAAATAACTCATCTTCAGCATTTTCCATCTGAATCTTCATCTTGCCTCTCTTGCTGTTGTCTCTATGTAACCTGTAATGTCATCTCTCCAACGTCTTTTCTGTCTTCCTCTCCTCTTCCCTTTTCTTGACCTGCCAAAGTCTGTGTCCACCTGTTGGCTTTTGTTCTGTATACATGTCCTGCCCATATCCATTTTGATTTTTTATCTTCTGGATAGTGTCTTTCACTTGTTTTTTGTTTTGTTTGTTTGTTTTTTTGTTTTGCCTAATTTCTGTATGGCGAACTCTTAACGTGAGATGAAGCATTTTCCTTTCCATTGCTCTTTGGGGTGTAATCAATTTGTGTTCCAATTCCATCGTTGTTGACCATGTCTCAGCTCCATAAATCATGGTTGTCAGCACACTGATCAACTGATCATACTGTCTTCCCGCAGGGACGCAGAGATGTTCTCACCTGTCAACAGGTTTTTTATGTATTCCAGAGCATCTCCACCCTGCTTTTATGCATGTGAGGACCTCCTGAGCTGTGTTGATGTCCAGTGTTTATCCCATTATAGCTTCCAACTTTCTCAATTCCCTACTGTAATTATGTCCTTTATCTCATAGCTGGTCACAAACGTTGTTTTATTTCTATGCATCTGTAAATCCTTTACAGAGGTAGCTGTCTAAGCGACATCGTCTGCACTGAAATCTTAGGTCTGTTAAGGGGAATAAAAGTACCAAAATGTCAAATTTCATTAAATGACCTTTGACCCTCAAACAAAACACCGAAAAATGTATTTTCCAAAAAAGTATCTGTAGTTACAGCCAGTAAGGTACTTCAGTTTGACACAACTTGCAAGACATAAGTCCCTATAGTTACCTCAATACTTATATTTTCGTGATATTGTTCTTTTGCAATATGGCCACCACGCCGCGCTGTTGTCATACAAACAATAACAAAGGTTTGATGTAGTGATTAAAAAACCGTAGCGTTTTGACATGTACTCAGTTTAAGACTGATGATTTTACAATAACACAATGTAAAAAATGGAAAGACAGAAAAATGATGTACTTTCTAGTCCCCTTAAAATCTCTGTCATTGCCTTCATGTAGGTTTGCTTTCTTGAAGATTCCTTCTACTACCGCAGCTGCTGTGAAGTATCTTTGCCCTACATCCTCTCTCTATTTTCACCTTTTTCATGTCTTTGGAGACATCATTATCTGTGTGTATTCTAGGTATATTACGTCAATATAAATATCAAGTTGGCTATAAGCCCTATTTCTTTCCTGAAATCCGAAATAACTATTATCTATTGTCCGAAATACTATTATCCTAAATAAATATTATCTCTAATTCGAAAAAAAAAATACAACCAAACTAAAAAGGGGGGTTGACGGTTGATTGGGTTAACCACCATTAAACCACGAAGTTTCAGGAAATCTGAAGGAAAAACTCTGGCAAAAGGGCATACTGTTCGAAAACTGAATATTTAATAACCTCTGGAGTGCATCAATTGTAATATAAATGAATATTATAAGTTTCTCTTGATTGATCACGGTTTCATCACTGATGTAATTTAACAAATCAAGCACTAACGATTTACTTTTACCATTAAAAGTAAATTTCCAATTCAGTAAAATTTTGATTAACGAAATTACCCAAAATATGGAGAATCAACTGAGAAACGGCGCTCTTTAAAGAGATCAAGGAATCATCCAAAGATTGATATCGGCAAACAAAACTTGATATATACCTTTAAAACTATTCAAAGTTTAATTTCAAATATAAATCCGAAATTCTTTTGCTTGTTTTGAATTGTAAAGCACTTTAGCAATAAATGTCTTTCTTTTATTGTTGTAATTGTGGTGTAATTTGTGTTGTGATTTATGCAATTGGTAATAAATTTAACACCTGCTGTAGCTCTCAAAAATTTTAACGGCCCATTATTAATAATATCTCATTGTATCATAGCAAAAACGGAGAAGCACGAAGCACATTAAATAGTCAACTAAGGCTTTCTTTGTCCTTAAAAATCCTAGGAATTTACTTAGTTCTACTTTTATTTTACAATTGATGAAGTACATTTTTTACGAAGTAATCAGGCTTTGACTGATGTAGTTGGATTTTATGTAACTTTTTACTTCATCGTACAACATTCTTGGTTGTCACGTGTTGTTTTTTCTGTTGTATTTAAATTAACATCAAACCTACGTTTAGAAACTGTTCAAAAATTATATTAAAAAGTATTAAAATGGCAGTATGGCATTCCTAATAGTCCACTTCAATCCTTATGGTCTACATAACATAAGCTTACCTTAAAACCTCTAAAAGTTTAGGAAAAAGCAGCAGGGCATCTTATAAATCATCGCCATAATTACTAATCCTAAATCTACTCGAATTACAGTAAACATGGTAAACCCTACGCAATACCTATCCGTGGGGTAGCACTTAATTTCTAGACATGTAGATGACAGACACCAACATGTTTATACAACTTAGACATGTTGGAGAACAATACATTTAGTTGGATTCTGTGGAATGTCGTCGGGGGTACCCAGGCCTGGCTGATGCGGAGGACCTCTGATAAGTAAAAATAGGTATTGTTTTGCAAACCCTGCAGCGTCAGTTGGTTAAATCCACAGGTCTGGATTCGGATCAGCGGTGCATGGATACGTTTTGCGCCCCTCTTCCACCATACAGTTCCGTTTGTGCTAAATAATTAAGCAGAATGAGCAAATTGACGACTCCTTATAGAGACAGAAAGCCCAAGTTCGGTTCGAATATTTTTTCTCAGTTTTTGGCACTTGTAACATGCCAATTGTTTCTGTGTCATTGCTCTACCATGTCTACGTTTACATATTGAGTTCCGTTTGACCGACAAATGTACCCATTTGCAAACCAGAGTAGGGCTTGTCTTTATCACTTATGCCTCTAACGTTCACGTACTTCCATATGCATGTATATTGTTTCTATAACATATTAATCAGTAAAAAAGAGAGAAAGAGGTTATTGAAAGCAGGGGTAATAACTTGGGGTAGTTCAAGAGACACGGCCATTGACATGAACTGATCAATGTTTCTGTCACCTTAAGTTGTCTCTCATATCCTGATGTGCCGTGAGTAAAACAATGAAAACCGGGATATCTGTCACGAAGTATTCAGTGTAACAAAAAACATTGTTGAATGATATAGGTGCACCTGGCCTGGTCCAACTTGCTGAACCGCTGAAGTTCATCGGCACAGTCAAGCCACTGTGAACAGATACAAACGTACGATCGAGTATACTTACCTCATACCAAAGCATGCTTTGCTCATTCGAACCTTTCACATGAGCTTATATTGACATGCACGTCTGATCGGTTGTCAAAGTTAAGATAAACACACTATTTTCATCTATAAACTTCGCCATAACCTACTTATGTTTCTCAATTATGTGTATATCAGCAAAGATCTCAATTAATTCAATATTACGCTTATTACCTTTGAGACACATTCATGAAACCATTCTACCACTTATGTAATATTTTGACGTTGAAAGTCGTGTTCAATATCCTGAAGTGTTGCAAAAGCTGACAATGGAGATTGCGGATATCTCTCAATCAATTATGGGTAATATTATAAGTTAAAGCTGTATTATCCGCAGGCGACGACATTTGTTGTATTTCTTAGCATCTTCAAACCATAATATTAAGCGCAATCCGTCTCCTCTGTCTGATTTTCTATTATGTCAGGTTGGTATCACCAGCAAACTTTAATTTTTGGATGAGGCTGTATGAAATCTATGATACAATAGAGAAAACCGTGTACTGTAATAATGCAGTACAAGTGAGTTTCAGCAATATTCTTTATCTGCCGCCTGTTTGCTTATCTTGTTGTGTGTGTGCGTGTGTGAGTGTGTGTGTGTATGTGTGGGCGTGTGGTGTGGACGTGTGTGGGGGGGGGGGCGTGTGTATGTGTGTGTGTGTGTGTGTGTGCGCGCGCGTGCATGTATGGGGACTTTTTTTCAAGCTAATTAATATGTATTAGTCTTACAGACGGCCCGTCACACTAATTACCTAATATATTTTGCACTTTATTCCATTAAAGACAGCCCGTCACCCAAAGTTTTAGTTTAAGACAGTTGGACGCACAACACCAAATAATCCTCCCATTGAATACACGTTTCTCTTCTTCTTTAATCCAGCACTCTAAAACACCTAGTCTTTTGCATGAGGAATTGTGGGAATGTGAAAAGGGTCCATTTCTAGTGCAAGCATTGCCTATTCATTTATCATTTTTGTGTCATCTGCAAGAATTGCAGAAGGCACATAGGGATTACTGTGGTCGTATGTCTGTGTATCTGTGTGTCTGTGTATCTGTGTGTCTGTGGTCAAAATGTTAACCCTTAATTTATTGCATGCCGTATGAGTTCTGTAAGGGCTACAATGATGTAACTTGGTGGAAAGGAGGGGGAGGGGTGGGGTGACATGTTGGTGACCTCATGTGACCTTTGGCCCCCTTCACAAACCGCGACGGCAGATGACACTTGCGGTCCGGGGACCGCGATGTATTTTTAGCCTTTGATATCGCAAGAAGAATATAACCCAGAGGATGTTTTAAACCAATCCAATAATACATTGCAATGTGCCTATTCCGGGGTGCCTATAATAAGTACTAAACACATGTCAGTACTTAGGGGTAAAAATGTTCAAGAAGTTTATGAACCACAAGACATTTCATGATCATGCTAAAAATACTTAAGTACTGGCACTTCGTAGGCTAAATAAGTCACGGTAAAAGTCAGGGTTTTATGTGTTAAGAATAGTTTTTTGAGAGATAAATGGCCCTATTAAGGTGAAATTTCCCAAAACTGGTGCATTGTGTGATGGACTCAATCCACATAGTTTGAATTGCATATGCAAGAATTTGTCTTTTAAATTGTCTGTACTGATGTGCACAGGACATTAATTCTTATATGCACATTTAAAGGTTGACTCAGAGATTTTGAAATATTTGAAAATATTTTTTGTGTAGTGATTAAAATTAGTCAGCTAGAACTAAAGATAGTCACCTACAATGTTAAGTTAGAAATGAAACTGAATTTTCGTTTTCATGATGCACTGGCATAGAATATTGTGTATAACAAAAAATTCCGGTATAAAAGGAGATATGGTCCGGTAGGTGTCATAGTCCGGGCTCCATAGACGACAACAGAATAAAGCATGAAACTAATGTTGCGTGAAGAGTCAACTGAATCGATTTCCCTATTGATCACTATTGTAAGCGGACTGTGAGTCCCGGGGACTATGTCTCCTGCCACACCTGATCCGGAATTTTATAACAAAGTTTTGATTTTCTATATAAATGACATCAACTTGAGCTTAGTTATTTCAGACAGTGATTAGTATATGGACAAGCATTATGTATATGCAAAAACCACGATTTGTTTGAAAATTGAGGGCGCCCTCCTCTGAAAATCTCTGAGTCAGCCTTTAAACTGAATGATCTGAAGCCCGCGAAGTTGTTCAGTGTACACTGTTACGTGTACAGTAAATAATTTTACTCTCATATGCGCAATGCAATATCGGATTGGTTAAAATCATCATCTGCTTTGATACAATACTAAGTAATGCACACCTGGGTGACAAACTCGTGCAGCTGGTCCCGAAATTCTTTTGTGCTGATTGTAGCAATGAGAGACCTATATATTGACTTTGATACATTCTGCTTTAATTCAAATTCATGCATGTTAAAGAAAACCTGTCAATCATTTAGATAACATGCTGTCAGTCAGTTGAACTCATCTTTCATCTCCTGACATGTTCCTTGACTGCCTGAGGAAGTCCGACGAATCAGAATAAGGATATATCAATTATGTGCTACATGATATTCCAATGAACTTTAATAAGGTAACACTGGAGAAAAGTTTTAATTTTACAACAAATATTTTTGTACGTTTAGCCATATCAGTTCATTTTTAAAAATCATAGTTAGGGGGGCCTATGCTCAAGGTTATCAAAGAAAATAAAACTAAGTACAATACTGATATCAAAGTTCTTCACAGGACTCCCGTGAACTATCTCAAACTAAAGGAGAAGCGCATGACCAATGGTCATTAACATCCAAGTGGGCCAAAGAAGTAAAATAGTGTAAATAGTGTGTTTAATTGACTTTTAGGAAAACCTTAAAATACGTTTGTCGACTGTGGTAAAAGACAATAGATTGATCATCCCGGCTTTAAATGGATAAATCATTTGCAATAATAGTTCAACCTCCTAAATATTATGTCCAAAATTCCCAACAACTGATTGTATTGCTTTCATGGCCATATTATACCAATATGCAATAGAAATTTCATCGAATTTCATTAAGTGGTTAGCGCTGGGAAGTATCAAAACCAATACATTATTTGGTCGATAAATTTCGTCATGGCGGTTTCCGTGAGTGATACGGTCGATTTGCAAATGATTGCTATTTAACCAATGGTGGGAAAAGGAAGACTGTACTCAGACACAGGTAAAATTTCCAGGTTCATTAACTGTAGTACGATATTGGTTTGTGGACACCTGGTAACATAAATACAATGTCAAAGCCATTTTGGTTTCCTCCAGAGAAATGACTAGAAAAAGATATTGATATGCATGAGTTAGCTTAGTTTTGGCTATTATTACGGCCCGGTTATTTCCAAGAAAATCAAATCATGAAGACGATGAAACTATATAGTCGATGAAATACCAGTATTCCATGTGCACATTGGCTATCTGTTTGAAGGTACCGCCCTTTCAGTGTGCTAGTGTGCGGTGTCCGAATTTGCACGCTTCAATATTGCTTGAATCACCCGCGAGGCGTTTGACCCAATTTTACCTAAGTGCGTTCGAGAGATTTGAGCTGCCAGTTAAATAAACCAATTAAACACCATAATCAGTTAAGGCAATGGATAAAGAATGCATTCAAGGAATATCTGTTTTAAAGCTTTGTCCTCTTTTCCTTATGATATTCTATGTTTTAGCTTATTCGGAGAAAGGTATCTCGAGACCTAGAAATAAGTTCTTAAACCTATTTGCACAATCGGTATTTGTTGGAAGGCTATTTAAAAGGAAAACGTCCGATTAACCTCTGTGGGTAGTCGTGGGATGGCTTTTAAAGGCGTTTCTTAATGAAGTGGCTTTATCAAATAACACGATAGATGAACAGCGCGTGCTCTGATAAACACGATGTGTGTTCACTCATTCGTGCTCTCCAAAGTGGATATTATTGAGTAGAGGCTAGAGATGCTTTATTAAATACGTCATGTAGACTTTTACAGATTGTTAACCAGTTATGCTTTCGTTTGTGTGTGTGTGTATGTTCAATAGGCTATAGACCTCGGGAAAAGTACAAATTTACTTTCGTTGCATGACCCTTACTTTTCCCCCACGAACACGTTACCTTTCCTTAAAAAATATAAGGATTTCAATTGGAAGTAGCAGGTATGTTGTTTGGACTTGTACCAATTTATGACCCACTTAATAGCAAATGACTTGCATTATTTCAAGACAACGTTCTCATTGACCCTGTGTGACTTAAGGTTACAATCGAACACCGATTTGTTTTCAGCTGATATGTAATGAAGTTGTCATGCTGCAGGGTTATTTTGTGTTTAGGTTCTGGAACGGTTCTAAAATTGCAAAAGAAGCAGAACATTACTTGCATTTAGCAGTGAATGAACACGTATCTTTTTTTCACACCGGCGTATCCAGACCTTGGTTTTTGAGGGGGACCCCGGGGGCGGAAGGTCCTCTTATAGCCGAAAATAGGCTGATTTTGCATGTTTTAGCATCAACCCCCGGGGGCGCGTGCCCCGAAAGCACCCCCCCCCCAAGATACGCCACTGTTTCACACGTGTGCACCAGACTCTTTGCTCGCATCACATGAAACGTCTCTTAAGTGGACCGACTTTGTACTACGCCTATGTGTACCCGTAAACGCCCGTTGCGGCAAATAATGTAGCAACCAACATACCCGTAGGGAAACACAACTGACACACTGACACACAACCGCAAACACGCGTAAGTGCATATACACCCATATCAACCCCCCCCCACACACACACACACACACACACACCAGATAAATTCTTACACAAAATTTCCGTTTTGCGTATTTCTTATATCGAGGGTTGACAATCAGAAGGACGTAACTCAGCACTGAAAGATATATTAAAGAATTTCTTTAATTCTGCTGTAATACTGCTTTTGAGAAATGTGATGTTTAATATTTTCTACTAAGCAAATCTATTCATTACTCAAAATGTAAACATCTCAGTTCATATATGGTACTCATTATATAAACTTTAGTAAACAAAGAACAATTTTTAATTATGAACAGCAGAATTAAAGAATTCTTTAATATTACTCTGCATATTCATTACTCGTGACGTTATTCAATAGAGAGCACTAGGGCATGTCTCGTAATAAAGATTTTCGGACGTATCAATTTATCTAAGAATTTTCCTCGGTATGATGATTGAGGTGATTCGTAGTGATGTATTGTCTATGATGAATCTGAGACAAAAGGAAGAATGTAGCCAACTAGCGCATCCCGACTAGTGATCACATCACGCGATCACCTGTCTCAGTTAAACCCTAAGCGATAATTTTAACTTTCTTTTTTCAATCCTGTGCATTTATTTGTAGGCGATTAACCTGTTCAACCTTAAGCCAATGTACTTTGGTCATTTTGAACTACAAATGGAAGAAAATTAACATGCATGAGAGATGCAGCAATACACCCTGATATACGCTTTTTTTTTTTTTTTTTTTTTTCCACCCCCCCCCCCACACACACACACACACACCAGATAAATTCTTACACAAAATTTCCGTTTTGCGTATTTCTTATATCGAGGGTTGACAATCAGAAGGACGTAACTCAGCACTGAAAGATATATTAAAGAATTTCTTTAATTCTGCTGTAATACTGCTTTTGAGAAATGTGATGTTTAATATTTTCTACTAAGCAAATCTATTCATTACTCAAAATGTAAACATCTCAGTTCATATATGGTACTTCTTATATAAACTTTAGTAAACAAAGAACAATTTTTAATTATGAACAGCAGAATTAAAGAATTCTTTAATATTTCTTTCAGTGCTGAGTTAAGTCTTTCTGATTGTCAACCCTCGATATATACTCTGCATATTCATTACTCGTGACGTTATTCAATAGAGAGCACTAGGGCATGTCTCGTAATAAAGATTTTCGGACGTATCAATTTATCTAAGAATTTTCCTCGGTATGATGATTGAGGTGATTCGTAGTGATGTATTGTCTATGATGAATCTGAGACAAAAGGAAGAATGTAGCCAACTAGCGCATCCCGACTAGTGATCACATCACGCGATCACCTGTCTCAGTTAAACCCTAAGCGATAATTTTAACTTTCTTTTTTCAATCCTGTGCATTTATTTGTAGGCGATTAACCTGTTCAGCCAATGTACTTTGGTCATTTTGAACTACAAATGGAAGAAAATTAACATGCATGAGAGATGCAGCAATACACCCTGATATACGCACGCTTCCGGCAAACTTTGATATTTGTAATAAAGAACCTAAAAGACAAAGCGACGCTCCTAACGTTTGAACAGACGTTCCTGGCAAATACCGTTGTCCATTTGTGACGCGCTCAAATTCTACCACCGAATCGTAACATTTCTTGCGTAACGTTCGGTGGCGGTCATTGGTCTTTACGCTTAAACCTGAACTGTTTGTATAGAAAAACATAATGGACCTCCTATATAAACTATTGAAATCGGAAATATATCCACCTGGCTTTTGTGTAATTACATATTATTTTATAGATTTTCGACTAGGCGTAGCGTCCCTTTACTTTGCCACTTTCGCCCATTAATTAGTCAGGGCTCCTCGATCAGTAGTCTAAACGATTTTCAGTCTATTTTCTTAGTTATAGAAATGTGAATTTATAAGAGTTAAAAGCTCAAGTAAGTGAGTAACGACAATTGAGTGTTGTGTCGTTGCGCTATAAATTAATCGTTAACAAAAGGTCAGTGTGAATTGAACGCTCAGGACAGGTTAACGTTCGAATGGTCAAGTTCATTGGCTAACCTTCACTCCAAGGAGGCAATTTGTTCAAATTCCTTGTAATATCTTTCGACCTTTAGGGGGTTTTGTATTTAAGAACCGAGAAACAATACAATGTGTTTTGGTCTTTAAAATTAAGAAGATTACCTCCTCAATGTTAGAGGACACGAACCTGTGAATGTTAAGCACTGCCTCAAGTAATTGTTGTTTGGTATAATCCTTTTGTTTCCAAGAGAATTCACATAACTCAGTGTGGGAATTAAACACCAAAATGAGTACACTGCGTGTACAAGATTATTCACATATCATATAGGTTCAGTTTGCACTTTATTTTTCCTCCAATGTTTGTAAGTACTTGAATTAGTAAACATTTGTACACTTGCATACGTTTTTAGCAAAAGTAAACAAAACAGAGATATAAAACATACTAACCTATGCGCTTGCTTTTTCAATTGCTAAATTGTCGAATCATGCCAAGTGCTTACAGTCAACTTTACACAGAGTTTTAAAATTTCTATTAAAATATTTAATTTATTCTGGGGTTTTCTAGTTCAATAGTGCTTATAGAAGCATCTACTTAAACATTAATAACAATTGTCTGACGATAAGGCCCATACATGATCACCGCATTATTATATAGAATAGTATACCGTACATATACTAGTATACAGTTTTGTGAAGCATGACTTCCGAATACTAGTTATATGCCTCATCAATCTGCAGGTCTATTGACTATTCTTTGGCAAACATCGTGGAGGGGAGATATGTTTGCCCGAAGTAAATTGATGAGCAGCGCGGGAAACCACAAAACCACACACTTAAGTGAGCTGGACGGTTTTAGCACTGCTACTTGTTGCCAATTCTAATCAGAATGTGTGGTTAGAAGTTGACATTCAGGTAAATTTCCAATCATGGGCCAATTACAAACCAAAAGAGCTACTTGTAGCCGAAGGCTTTTGGTCAATGGACAGGCCACATATCTTGTTAAGAATTCTGAACAAGTTATGGACGAATGAGAAAGGGCACTTGAAACAAACTAACGTGGGCGAAATCTGTGGATAAGAGTTTAGGACATCAATAGCCTTTGCTCGGCAGTTTGATAACTTGTTCTGGTTTAGCGCACGATCTTATGTCAGTAGGTTGGAGGTCTTTCTTTCTACAGATGAGTGATATAATCTTTAGCTCTTTATCTATCACGCTGGTTGTTATTTTTTATGAATAAAGTTCTAAACATAATATCTTAGATACATGCGTCACGTTTTGTAGGAATATGGTTGTGACTTCTAAAATGTTCCAGAAATATCGATGAGGACAACAAATATATCTTATCATCTTGCATACACCTACATAACTTACCGTACCCAAACGCGCTCGTTGCCCCCCCCCCCCCACACACACACACACACCACGATATATATGTTTTTATGTTTTTTTGTCATCTATGTTTAAATTGAGCCAGTTTCATAGATATCAAGTTAAAATATCAATGGGTGACGGGCTGTGTTTAAAGAAATAAAGCACAGTCCTTTGACGCACTATATTCCGTAAAATGCAAATCAGCGTGACGTACTATCGCTAAGAACTAATACATATTAATTAGCTTCTGGAGACAAATTTCTTAAAAAGATCCTCTGACTTCCCCCACAAGGTTTTCAAACACCCCATAAGGCATCCAGTTTCCAAAAAGACAATGTATGCTTTTTATGTGTTGTAGTAAACGTATGTGAGGTGTGTGTGAGGGTATGTGTTGACTGTATGGTGCGTTTGTGGGTAGGTTTGGGTGGTGTAGTGTTGTGTGCGGGTGTGGGGTGTATGAAGATTTACTAAATTATACAATCTTCATTATATTCATCAACAGGTTTTATGGGGCGTGGTCAATAATTGCTGCAGAGTCAATCGGAATGGGGGAGGTGGAATGGGTGAGCGTTGACGCTTTTCAAAGGCGGTGGTATGTAAAAACTTATGGGGAAATTTCGGTTTGAGTCACAAAAGCATTTCTGCCACTATACGCAGATTGACAAAGGTATTGTTAGGTTTCGTCGAGCACTATACTAACAATAGAAGTACTACTAGGCCTATTATCTGAGTGGGGTAAGCAGCAAGTGTAGCAATATTAGTACTAATTTTGTGCTTGTAGTAGCAATCGCAGAAACAGCCAGCAGCAACCGGGTAGAGCACGTTCAGGACATAGTGGAAACGCGCAGGAACTAATGATCATTAGACTGTTAAAGTCGTTGAGTTCAAGCCCCACTGTGGTCAAATGTTTGTGTCCCTGTGCAAGATACTTAATCTCAAAATTGCCTTGGGACCCAGCGAAATATCTGGGGGAAGGGAACTGCTATGGGGAATATTATAATGTAAGATGATGATCGGCTTGTGCGGTTGTAAGGCATGGATTTGAGCAGCACCCCTACATGAAGCGAAATGATGTGTGACGATTGTCTTGAAGGCGGCTGAGTCGGACGCTCGTAAAATAATTGAACAACAGCGCTGGAGCCTGTGTACGGAGATTATTAAGCGTATATAAAAAACTGGAACAGGTTTATTATTATATTATTAGCAGAGATAGCAGTAGTGAGTAGTAAGTAGTGCACATTGCCTTCTCAGTGGCGTAACAGTGGGGGGGGGGGGACCTGACCCCTGGACCACTAAACACAGGGTTAGAACGCCGGACATTTGTTTCATAGACGCCATATGGGATTTTAACTGAAATACAACCAATTTTACCGCTTTTTTAACCAAGGGCAATTGTCTTCAATTTTAAAGTCTGTAAATTAATTGTTATAAATTATCTTTGAAATAGACATTAATAATGGCCGGCTCAACTTAGTTATCATTCTGCACCACATTTGTTGCAATGCCTATATACAGCACAATTCATAGCGCAATTTGGATTTCCAGCCAGATTTCCATCAATCCTTAGTTTTGCGCTTTTTCCAACCAAGGGGCAATGTTTCCAATTTCCAAAATTTTAAGTAATCATTACACAACTATCTTTCAATTAACACATATTAATTGCATGGCTTCGACTTAATAATTTATCCGTATTTCTGTCCGTACTGATACAAGTGGCGAACCGTCTAGTACACCAACGGGCTTGTGTAAATGGGGGACGGAGAAGCAAAAAACATGGGGACGAGAATGGAGAAAGAAGGGAGGAAGGAGATGGAGAAAGAGAAAGAAAAGAGAAGAACGGGGTAAAGGGGAAGGAGAATGGAAAAGAGGAAGGGAGAGAGCGGGGTAGCGAGGGAGAGCCCCCCACCCCTACAGGGACTCAGGTATGGGTACGCACCTGTGCTTCTGACAAAAAAATGACTTCGGACCGTTTTAACTCAACATATGTAATCGGATGTTTTGATGATATGTTTACCATGTGGGAAATAATATAACACTTCATAATGAAAAAGTCAGACCTGATCAGGTCACCACCTTTAATTCCAAAAATTGTATTTTGAGTCGTTTGTACCATCAAAATGTGAGTGGTACAGGCTATTTTACTAGAATGCTGTAACAAATATTTTCGATACACGTAAAAACTATATTATATGCTTGTTAAAATAATGAAAAAGAGTTTTCAGTAATTTGAAGCTATAAGAAAAAATATTGGCTTTCTAATATACCAAAATCTTGCGGTTTGGTTGGCTGTAGTGGTGAGACACCTACGGTCCACGGCTGATGATCGGCCAGTGATCGATTGTGTGTTTAATTTCAAAACCCAAGCGGTTGAGTTTCTACGCAAGAAAATTGTCGTGATCACCTATCCAAAAGAATACCTGCCTGAATACGGCCGTGGTCCATATTTGTGTATTTCCTAGATCGACAAGTAATGGTAAACATTTGATTGAAATGTTCAAAAAAATTATTGCAGAAAATTTTGAATTGGCTTACTTGAACAGTTTATCTGTATGCGTAATGGACCACAACATTATGTGTATGGAAAAAAACTTTTCTGTCACAGTAAAGTTGTCCCTTTTCTCTTTTTGATCTCATTTATAAGTTATTTAAAATTTATCCAAATTGCTCACTTTGATCATTATAAAAATCGAACTCAAAACCAACTTCTGAGAGTCAGAGAAAAATAATGGAAAACAACTAAAACCGTTTACAAATAAGTTCAAATCCTGAATCTAACGTATATCAAGATGCTGACGTAGCGAAGACACATGTAAGACGCATCACCTTATCTCTGGGAGGAAGGGAAATTAGGTCTATACATACTTGATAGAGGCCAAGTCCGGCGAATGAACCTCGTCAACGCAAGCCTCCTTCTAAACACGCTTCTACGTGCCTGGCATACAAAAGCCCCATCACAAGCTTGCTTAACTTTGTTAATGGAGAAAGAAGTAGAAGTAAGCACTCAACAAGAGTTCGTAACTTTTTTTTAGACATGAAAATAACCTCATTCCTAACGGGAAGTTCATTTCACATAACAGATTGAGAAGAAGTCGGTTTTCTTAGATCGGTATTATTCATGCCACAGTTCACCAATTATTCATCAACGGGCCTTTTTTTTTAAAAAAAACACGAAATTAATTTGTGATGTGTAACTACTGGATACTGCAGTCAATATTAAGTCACAAATTTACCGAATTTATAATGATGTGCGCTTGGCCGGATTCGAACCGGCGACCTTCGTATTACTAGCACGACGCTCTTGCCAAGGCTGAGCTATCAAGCCAGGGTTGATAGAGGAGCGATATATATTATCTATAGGTGCGATATCCGCTAGGAAAGCGAAGGACACCTTTCGGACCTAACACCTATAAAAATATCTATCGCTCCTCTATCAACCCTGGCTTGATAGCTCAGTTGGCAAGAGCGTCATGCTTGTAATACAAAGGTCGCCGATTCGAATCCGGTCAAGCGCACATGTTTTTTTTTTTGTCAACACTAACGTGCGCTGGCCATCTCCATGGAAAGATTAATAAATATACATCCTTGTCTAAATGGAGAACTAAGTAGTTAAAATTTCAAAAACAAATATAAATGTGCAAATCAACTTAGTCACTTATAGGGACTTTACTACGGCATGCAATCATTTGAAATACAGCATTCTTTTCATAAAGTTTACTCAACTTTGACTGAGATTTTACTCAAATATGTGGGCGTTCTTTCAACTTTGTTTACTATGTAGAGAACCCATAAAAGTTGATCGTGCGTGGTTTGAAATATATTCTTAATCTGTTGTCGGTTCACTAGGATATGGAACGATGACCTATCGATTATGACACGGTACTAAGATCATCGTACTTATTATGGTTAACACAAATATACAGGGCTGAGCTGAATAAGGCTGATTTGGGCCCAGGTTCAGATGAATATTAAAATATTTAGTAGATTCAGAGAACGTTATTTTAATATAAAAAACATAGCTTGTATGGTTCGTAACTTAGGTGTATCCACTATCAAGTGTAAAACTAGGACATCAACGGTGCAGTGACCCATACAGCAAAACACTACTGAGGTGTAAATCAGAGAGTGTATTGCGCCAATCCCACACTGCAACAGTTTGGGGAAATTACACCTCATAAAGGTCATGTGAACCCACACAAATCCTGTTTTTAACACATAAAGACGATGACTTCTACACTCATTTTAGCCCACAAAACATTAGTACTTTTTTAGCATGATCATGAAATGTCTTGTTGTTTTTAACTCCTAAGATACTTTTTATCCCTAAGTACTGGCGTGTGTTTAGTATACAGTAGAGTATAGGCATATTTTGTAAACCGTAGAAATGGACTTCGCTTTATGAGAGAAAATATCTTTATATTAGAAAAGCTATACCAAAACCATTTTACTATGCACAGATCCGCAATTGAACATAATATGCATTCGGAATGTGTCAGGCAGATACACAATTATAGTCTACAAGCCCATTTCTGTACGGGCCTGGAAATTCGAGTTTGTTGCATATTAATTCTTATTAATTCTTCCATATGTTACCTTGAAGGGGGTATTATTTCCCTGACTAAGATTAGGTATGTTTCCGCCCCCGAAAAGGTGCACATTACTGCACGTACTGCATATTTCGTCAAAATGGCCGCCATTGTTTTATGAAAAAACTGCCATTATAGATTTATAGATAGGAACCGTCCCGGACTAAACCAAAATGCCATTTTACTTTAAGTGGGGTTAAACATTTAAGGGTCCAAGATGGCCACCCGAATGAGGCGTGCTTTGTTAAATTAACTTAAAGCAATAACAGCACACAATTTTTGAAGAGCGGCCCCAATTTTCAAAATATGAGATTTTTGCACAGTTGTGTTGGTAATTGTCTAGTAAATTATACCTGCGAATAGTAATGCTCAAAAGTGCGCATTTTTCATAAAAGAAGCGATTTTGTAATTAGAATCGGGATCCCCCATTATAATTTAACAGCGGAACTGGAAATGCCAAATTTCTGTCCGTCCGTTGTGAAAATAGTGACACCTCACTAAAATGACCTCTTAACTTGACTTGCCTGAACCAACGGAACAACTAATGCATGAGCGTAGACACGTACATGCACTATTTCTCAGCTGTTTCATATTGGAAGGCCGTTTCCAGCAACCGTTTAATTATTATCGGGATCTCCAATATTAACTATCCTAATTACAAAATTCCTTCTTTCGCGATACAAGATATGTTCGAGCTTTACCATTCACAGGTATAGTTCATTAGCCAATTACCAATGCAACTGTGCAAAATCTCAATTTTTTTGGAAAATTGGGGGCGCTCTTCAAAAAATGTGCTGTTATTGCTTTAAATTGACAAATTGACGGTAACTTCCGGGTAAGAATGTGAGTGATATTTTAAGAGTACCAAAAAGAACATTTATGACCCATGTATTTGCGCACTCAAGTTGCTCTTTACTCAACATGGCGGCGGTTATACCCGCCCCAGGGGACCTAAATCAAGAAAAAAAACACCTCTGTCCATCTGAGAGATTGTAAGAACCACAAGGATAACATTTTCCCGCAAATTTCTCTCGTACCTCTGGACAATTGCAGACCACTCTACACGAGTTGACGCTGAGAAAGAAGATGATCTAGGCAGTAGAGAGAGGGAAGGAGCCGGTGGGACAAGTCAGAAACAAAGATAGCACTTGATGTTCTCGAAAGAAAGTTGGATCACCGTATTGAAATTTTCCTTCTACATATGCAACTTTTTCACTTCGACGTACGCAAACGTACTTTTTTTATTTTTTCTAGGAAACACCTATGACGTCACTGTGTAGTTCTTAAATACAGACCACATCCATTTTATCATGATTTTATTGTATCAGGTTGATAGGATGTTGCCTTCCTGTGGACTAATTCAGGGTCAGTTTAAACCACGTTATGACCCAAGTGTACCAGCTAGTAACAGCCCTCCCTTGGACAAACCAATTCCACGCTTTAATATTTTTGGCATTTTGGAAATGATTTAGGTGCATTCTTAGAAAGTGTTGTTTTATGACGTCGAAAAGATGGATAGAGCTACCTTTCTTTCTGATTTAGGTTTCCTAGAACGAACATAATCACCGCCATCTTGAAAAATGAAGCACGGTTCGCAAAATATAAGTGCCATGAATTCTTTTAAACACACTCCTGTCGGTATGCATGCATATCGGCTATGACGTTCATGTCAGTCTCGGCTCGTACCCTGGAGAGAGGTATTTTGTGTATTTTTTTCCTACATACAATGATCAGCATGTAGCATTTTTTACCAACCATATTTTGTCTTCACTTTTCATCATAGGCCCTACTTTACGTTTTTTTTTTTTTTTTGCTGTTGCACTTTCCGATTGCGGTTGCGGCATGCTCCATTGCTTGATGGTTACTGTTGTCGGGCCCATATACGTATTTTTAGTTTATTCTTTAGTTATTACCGGTTATTTTATATTTTTCCCTTTAAATTATCTTTATCCCCTTTTATAAGTAACTTAACTTTAAGTTTGTTTTGTGTAAGTACGTGTATAAGCTGTAAATTTTGTGTTCGTTATTCTTCTGTTGCTCTTGTTTAGTCTCCAGACATCTTGTTTTGTTTTCTTGTTGTGTGTGTCCTCTGTGATTCTCATTGCTATTATCGTCTAGGTTTTAAAAAAAAAAAAAAAAAAAAAAAAAAAACACCTCTGTCCATCTGAGAGATTGTAAGAACCACAAGGATAACATTTTCCCGCAAATTTCTCTCGTACCTCTGGACAATTGCAGACCACTCTACACGAGTTGACGCTGAGAAAGAAGATGATCTAGGCAGTAGAGAGAGGGAAGGAGCCGGTGGGACAAGTCAGAAACAAAGATAGCACTTGATGTTCTCGAAAGAAAGTTGGATCACCGTATTGAAATTTTCCTTCTACATATGCAACTTTTTCACTTCTACGTACACAAACGTACTTTTTTATTTTTTCTAGGAAACACCTATGACGTCACTGTGTAGTTCTTAAATACAGACCACATCCATTTTATCATGATTTTATTGTATCAGGTTGATAGGAGCTGTACCATGTTGCCTTCCTGTGGACTAATTCAGGGTCAGTTTAAACCACGTTATGACCCAAGTGTACCAGCTAGTAACAGCCCTCCCTTGGACAAACCAATTCCACGCTTTAATATTTTTGGCATTTTGGAAATGATTTAGGTGCATTCTTAGAGAGTGTTGTTTTATGACGTCGAAAAGATGGATAGGGCTACCTTTCTTTCTGATTTAGGTTTCCTAGAACGAACATAATCACCGCCATCTTGAAAAATGAAGCACGGTTCGCAAAATATAAGTGCCATAAATTCTTTTTGGTGCTCCCAAAATATCACCCAGGTTTTTTTTCAAACAATTTGCCAATTTAAACATCAAGGCGTCCATATTAGACGCCTAGATGTTTAATCCCACTTCAGGACGGTAAAAACTTGATTTCGTTTAGTCGTAAATGAAAATTCTACTGATCTGTAATGAAATTATTATGGCGGTTTTCCATAAAACAATGGCGGACATTTAAAAAAAAAAAAAAAAAAAAACTCTTTTTGTCTCGTTTGTATTTCCAGCATCAAATTTTTTTCTCTTATATTTTCCTTGACCGCTTCATAATGTTCATCATTGTATGTTGTAAGTTTAAGTAAGTTACCTTAAGTAAGGGCCTCCATCTCCTATAAGCTCCCAAGAGTTGTCCAGTGGAGGTCCTAGCATTCGATATTCTCCAATGTTCAATTAATTTATTTTCACATCGTATCTGTTCTACTTTGTACATAAATTCACATTTATTTCTTTGTAATCTTTGTATTTGCTGAATAAATTGATTTGATTTGATTTGATTTGATTTTTGGTGCTCCCAAAATATCACCCAGGTTTTTTTCAAACAATTTGCCAATTTAAAACGCCTAGATGTTTAATCCCACTTCAGGACGGTAAAAACTTGATTTCGTTTAGTCGTAAATGAAAATTCTACTGATCTGTAATGAAATTATTATGGCGGTTTTCCATAAAACAATGGCGGACATTTTGAAATGGGTAGTTAACGTGCAGCTTTTCGGGACGAAACACGAACGCGAACCGAAAATCTGGTAATGTCACGTCAGCTCATGGACTATTATTGCTAGTTTAATTAATGTAAATTTTACATTATTCAGAACTTATTCATATAAACATGATAAAGTTATCGGCATTTACATAACAATTTTATGCGAATGCATTCTAGAATATAGTACAAAGCGTCGAACGATAGTGCACTGCCGGACATGCATTCGAACACGAAGTCCTGCTTAAAGCTATGTTGATTTTTTTTTTTGAAGTTGGGGATTATTATTTCTGTTTAACATGTCATTACTGGCTGCAATCAATGATTAAACATTACAGGTTAATATCATGAGGTTTCCTATTAAATAATACTAAAGCAAACTTTGCCATGATTTGGTTTCGTTGACCTCTTCAATAACTCTTTCAGTAGGTCACACACTCGTGAGTCAAGTTACATAATTTGTTCACTGCAAAGTTCAATTGTCGAAATTCAAAATATCTCTGATAGATAAATTGGCAACGCTTCATAAGATTAATAGTTACTTTCTTCATACATTTATGTGCGTTATAAAATAATCCAGTTGGGTCCAATTCTTTCTGAATCAACTTATAGTAATTTTTTTCATCTATACCACAAAGTGAATAGAACCTTTAATCAATTTTGAAGTCCTCTTTGGGGAAGATAAAATTTTATTCGTCATCATTATTAACCCAGAGAACAAGCAGTTTCTGGGTCAATTTGTTTGGTGTTTGCTTAAACCCAGAGGGTGATCCCACAATGCATTGCATTGTGCCTATACTGTACTGTTTTAACACATGTCAGTACTTCGGGATCAAAAGTGTTACAAAAGTTTGAGAACCACAAGACATTTCATAATCATGCAAAAAATCCCTAAGTACTAAGGCTTTGTGGGATAAATTGAGCATAAAAGTCAGGCTTTTTGTGTGTTAAGAATACAAATTTTATGGGATCATATGAACCTATTGAGGTGAAATTTCCCAAAACTGGTGCATTGTGGGATTGACTCAATCCACCCTCTAGCTTTAAGCAGAACTATTATATTTTCAGAAAACAAGCTATCACAGAGATGAAAATTATAAAAACAGTAGCATAAGTCCTGCTACGAGAATAAAATGTGTAATGTCAAGTTGAACCTATAATAACCTATATTTAATGACAAAAGGAAGTTTAGTTTAACCTGATTTACTTTTACCGATCGACCTTTTAACGTTTACTTTTTGTATATGATATGATATATGAATTGTGGAAATTCCATGAAGTGAATGACATCAGTCGTTAACTGTGAACATGAGAAATAATCTTGAACCAGTAAGGAACAAGTATTAAAACGAAATAAATCAAATTATGGATACGGTCTTTTATTGATTGTTCCAACTTTAATGGTATGTAGTTGCTGAAAACGTGCTTTTTGAACTCTGTCAAAAGTGGCAGTGACACAGTCATGAAAAAAGTATGTTAATTTCTCCTACAGTTTTCACATAAGGTTGCCATTAAAATTATTTTTCAAATAAATGAAAATGATGGATCATTTTAACCGGACATTTTAATATATTTGAATATTTTCCCTTGCTTAACACCTTCATTTAATTTGGTAAAAATATGATTTAAAAGGTTTGTGAACTATTCTTCTTGACTTTGCAAAGAATTAACTCCCGAGAGAGAGTTAATTATGACACAAATATTTATTAAGGCGCTTTCTAAAGTCGGTTTTTATAGTCGTTTTACTAGTGGTTATGATGAGGCACATTTGGTAACGTATTAATTTCATAAATGACAAAATTCCCTCCTGATCAGAAACGTAGCTTCCGGATTTGTGTGCCGAGCAATACTTCCCCCTGACCTGTGTCGGCAGGTCAAAATAGCTGTTCTTGACATCTGAATAAAACTATATCATACCCATCCGTGTAGTAACTCTTTCCAAGCTGTACACATAATCACACATGCATAAGTTCGTAACCACTCAAACATTCCAAACGTATACTTTTACCGGGTAGCATCACAGTAACCATGGTAACATACCACTGCTTTCGCGGGTAAAGACTGCGCATTTTGCTACTGCCAAAGCAACCCTTTTTGCTTTTAAACTAAAGAAAGGTGGCTGTTCGAAGAGCGTAACATCTTGGCAATTTCGAAGGTAGTGTTGATTCTTTGGATAAGTATCATCCGGTCGTGTCATTGCAGTTGATATGATTTTGACATCGAAAGAAATCTGTCAAAGAAGCGATTCAAAAATAAGTCATCACAACGCAGCTTGGCCTAAGTAACCGCTCTCGACACTCCATTAACAAGGAAATTGAGTAATCAGATACACCCGAATTTGTTCCTATACTAAAAGATGTTGCACACAGAGGCTATCTGAGTAAGGGTTGTATTTTTTTTTTTCTTTTGCAAAGTACTGTTTGTTTCTAAATATAGGGGGGATAGCAACTTTAACTGATTTGGAGCTTTAAACTAGAAATACGGACAAATACTACAAATGTAATGACGCTATATTTGTTTTGAATTAAAGATATAGATGGCTTTCTTCAGTAGAATAAGAAAGGTTGCAACAAAGCAAAGCATTACGAGGTCGTTCCTCTAAGGGGAAGACACCTGCAAATACCAACAACAGATTTCTCTACATTGTCATACGTGTGTAAGTGCTATATCATTGTTGGTTTCAATGAGGTCATTAAAACTATCGGCGGTCATTACCCGATACGCACCAAATAATTTCCATACATTTTTGGCAATAACTGATTAATTATTTTCCTTGAATTGGTACTCCTTCATAATGTCAAAGCCGTGACACCAAAGCCTGTCGCTATGGATGATCCACTTCTCTAAGTTAAGTCTTAAAGTCGCTATAGTAGATTCATCCAAAGGCGATCTTCCAAACACGTGACCAGATCGTTCCACTGGTCAAGACAGGAGGTTCTCAGTCGAAACAGAAATGAATGGAGCTTAGTAAGTCTATGGAGCTCAAACAAAACAAGGAAAGGAGATTAAAGGGGGATGGCCCGATTTAAGGATATGGAGTTTTCCTCTTGATAGATTGGCCTTCCCTCCAAAACCACATCTGTAAAGTTTCGCGCCGATATTTCAATCCGTTTTGATGCGAGAGCTAAAAACCTGATTTTGTAAGCCCCATAGAGTACTGTGTAAAATTAATATTGGTCGACCAAAATGGGGCACATTTTCGCTCATAAATTCCAAACCAAACATCTTCTGGCTCTAAGATTTCACAGGGTAAATGAGAAAAATAGTAGCTTTCTTCTGATACCAAAATGTTGACCACTTCCGGTAAAATCCGGGCTTCTGGGGACGAGGCTATTAGCGATCGGGCCATGGACCTTTAATTTCTCTTTACGTTTCAATTCACATTGCCGAAATCACGGGTGGTTATTTAGCATGCTATCAATGGACTAATACCACGATACTCGTATGTATCCGCTTATCTCAATAACCATGATAACTCGCGGAAATAAGAACGATTAGATAGCTGCTGTGTGATACAAGAACATGGTCACATTGATGTGAACATATGTATAGATGTATACAAATAAAATTACTGTCACAGAGCAGCTATCGACTTTAATAAACGAGAGATAATGGTACATCATCATTTTGTCCGATCACCCCCGCCCATCCCAGCATAAAAGATCGTTTTTCGATGAATCTACTATAATTAGTCCGATTTAGTATCCTATACATGTAGAGTCAGATAGTGAATGCGTGATCCATCTTTAGATTTTTGTTTCCGGGGTCAGTGTCTCTATAAATCTGCCTGCCTCTTTTTGTATGTATTAGTGTTTGTGTTTGTTTTAGAAGCTACCAGACCAAGACTTATTGTGAAGTTAGTGAAACAGGATAAGGTAAGTGCAGTGCCCTTGATATTCCAAAATATTATACAAATTGCCAAACAACAATACATAGCATGTTACGAGCATCGGAGCTAAAAAGGTTAAAAAATAAAGGGGACGCATATCTTTTTGGGCGGGGGTAGCCTGCGGGCTAACCGCTCTTTCGCTTGGGTTGACCCCGACTTTTCCAATAGCAGTGTTGCAGAAAATATTGTGCCGATTATAATCCTCTAAATCTACATGTGTGATAGTTATGAAATGTTGTGCAAATTTTAGTCATATGGATATAATCAATAAGATAGGCCCAACGAAAACTGAAACCTGAACGTACACCTTACAAAAAAAGATATTAGCTGTTCAAACGAGTGTAGAAATACAGGGCAATATCAGCGAGGTTCCTGAGAAATTTTACAGTGATTGTGGTTAACAGCGCGCTTTAAATCGTATGAGTGTCATTGAATGAACGGTTGCGTAAACGGTGGGGCATCCACATGTAGCAAGTCGGGTGGGCGAATCAATATAAAAAATATAAAAAATTCCTTTAAAAAGGAAAGGGCGGGTCAAGAGGAAATATCTTGTATTGGTATGTGAAGGTATAGTAAGATGATATATTGCGTTATTTGTATGCTTGAGCCATGAGTGCATGAATGAACGGGTCGCTGTAAAACGTTTGGACAATTGTAGCAAAATGTGTGGGCGATATCAATAATAATAAATAAAAATCCTTTAAAAAGGAAAGAGCGGGTCAAGAGGAAATATCCATATTGGTATGGAAGGTATTAGTAAGAGATATATGCTTTGATTTTGTAATGTGGAGTCAACGTTCAGATGATTACTACAAATTATCCTTTCTTTACAATAATATTAGTTCTTTTGGTGAAATCAAGGGGGGATATGATTGTGGAGCCACGAAATGCCATTTAAGTTTAAGAATGTTTTCAATTTTGATTGTTCTGAATAAAAAACGTTTTCAAACATTTCACTATTCAAAGGTTGGATTGATTTAATTGCTTTTATGTATATAGTGAAGCCTCGAGGAAACATAGTGGAGATTTTGATGGCTCAGCAAACTTTAAATGAGGCTTCTTATATTTCTTAGGAAACATGAATGGCTGGGATTGATGGATCAGTCACCTTATTTAAGTTTTGCGGTTTTATACGGCATTTTTATGCAAATAACCTCTAGATGACTTTTTGATTTTTGGGTCACCCTGAAACAGTGATCATAAAACTCAGGCTGTTGTTTTATACCTGCATGTCAAACATCAAGGTCCATAGGTCAAGGGGCTTCAAAACGCATTACTCGGACAGACAGATCTCATGTTAGTAGTACTCGTGCATTTCCCTGTGTGTGACCGTTACCTATGTGCACACTTTTTATATAGAATGTGATATGTTACCAGTAAATACGGTGGGATTGGAGGGGAAAATGATGATATGTTAATATGTCATGAAGTACGAATGTTCTAAGTTTGTATGTGAATTGAAATAGTGCAATGGGGTGGAGTGACATTTTAAAATTTTGACAACAAATTTAAGTCTTGTGGGGACAGGGTAAAATTAAGAAGATGATATGAAGTTAATTGGGTGACAATGGTGCTGACAGTGGGAGTTTACATTTTTTAAAGGGTTAAAATAAAGTATTTCAAAAACCAAAATGTTAGTGATCACGGTTGGGTACGTGTGCCGGAATCCTGTAAAATACGTTACGTCCGTCGGCATGAAAAAGCTGGAATGCTTCTTTTAGTTTCTGTGGTGAGTCTGCAGTGGTCCACCTTGTGGTGGATACGGATAGCGTTGATTGTTTCCCGAATAAGGGTATTATGTGTATTTGGATTGTCGCATTTTTCTTTAAAAAATCGTAAATGTAAAGAAGGGAATGAAGCTCTCTATTCACTCTGTGTAAATTATTTACGTTCATGTATACCTCGGCTAAGTGTGTCCAAAAATCACATAAAGTCAACTTGCCAAAAACTCCCACAAAACTGTCATCTTACTAATCCCTTCCAATACCTTTTACATGGGCTATTTCCCCTTGACTCGCCCTTTCCTTTTTAACAGGAAATTTGTATTGTGTTTACAGTGGTACACTATTGACCAGGAAATCACCAGTCCGTGAACTAGCATCAAAGGTGTTCAAACGAGGATTTAACATAACTGATGTCCATAAAAATTGAAAAAATCATGATTTTTGCACTGATGTAGAGTTTTCTATCAAAATTATCCTCCTCTGAAGTTTTAAGCTGAGAATTAATTCTTTGGTACAAATATTGTGAAATTATTTTATTAATTCCCTATTGGAGCAAATATGAAATTCAGCCATGTTTATATACTGAATTATCGCATATAAAAATTCACCTTTTGTTTTTACTTTTAAGCCATTTCCTGAGCCCAAATACAAGGTATACAAGAATTATGTAGTGTGTAATTAATAAAATCACGACCATCACAAAATATGGATTCATTGAAATCTCTCGTTGCACCTTTAACTATGGCCTACAGGCTACATCGCCGACGCAATGTGACCATTTTTGCATAGCTTCAGAGAAAAAAAGATTCGAAGTAGGTCATTTTAAAACACAATTAAAATTTATTTGTATGAAACTTGCTGATAGTATACTAACTAAGAAACTTCATATAGGGTATTAAAAGGCGGAAAGGTCAGGAAGCTTTCAGGAACGCGTAACCTGGACTAACCTCTAGAGAGAGGACGGAACCCATCGCAAGGATTATTTTGGATAGATTGGGAACTAATAGCAAGACATAGAGTTGGTTAGAAAAGTTACTGGATAGTAAACAGGTTAGTGGGAGTGGTTGTAAATCAGAGTAGAGTATGTTTAATTCCCTATCGACGTGTTTACTCTCGATTAGGGAGGGGGCATTATTTACGCAAGGAGGAATGGGAAGGAATTAAACAGGATACGAAAAAAATGTAAGCGAGAAGAGGGAAGCCTCTGAAAAAGTCGGTGGGGAATGGGTCATTATATGTATTGCTGAATAAATTGAATATGAATTGAATATGAATTTTCCTGCCATAGACTTTGTGTAGCGATAATTATGAACTTGGTTCAAGACAAAATTGCGTGATACAGTCGACTTGGTAATGGCAGGATTTGACGTAACACCTCGCGATTTGAATTTGAAATTGCATTCGATTGAAGTAATCAATTCAGGGTTTGAACGTTTTGAAAAGCTAAAAGGGGAACAACATTAACTTTTAAAAAAGAACAGCATTAACTGTTGTTGAAATTATTAACTACTTAATTCTCCAGGTAGACAAGGATGAACTAGGAAGATTAATAAATATTCATTAACTGTTGTTGCTGCTGCTGCTGATGATGATGATGATGATGATGATGCTGTTCTTCTTCTTGTTCTTGTTCGTGTTGTTGTTCTTCTTGTTGTTGTTCTTGTTGTTTTCTGTTTTTCAATTTTGTTGTAAATAGTGTGATTATCAATATCTTTGTAAGTTATATGCACTCGACCCAACTACTGGTCGATCAGTCTTTACATGATATACACCCTTCGCCCTGACACCTAGATCTAAGCCTAACCCGAGATTTAAAGGATTCAACTCGAAGTAGCTTCGAAGTCTAGCATTCTAGTTTATAACATGGACGTTGTATTGGTTTTTTTTTTTATGCAGGACGAATTGTAATGATGAGCAGTATGAGTGGCCTAGTAAGTTTCCCTTGCACGGCGCCTTATTCGGTATCGAAGTACGCAATAGAAGCTGTATCAGACGCCCTCCGGTGTGAGATGTTCAAATGGGGCGTTAATGTATGCATTATTGAGCCAGGAAATTATGCAGGTAAGAAGTAGGGAGTGTTAGGAATTCAAATCAGTTCCATTTTAAGTTAGGATTGGTGATGGGACGGGGGTAAGCCGGGGGGGTACGGTACTCAACACCAATGACCATACCGGGACGGCCACAGACATCGGTCTTCATTTTCAGCCTCTGGTATAGCAATTGACCCCTTTTTCATGCCAATTTTGTGTTATCGAAATGGTCGTTTTTTCAAAATGTTCTCAATTTGTTGGAAAATTAGTCAAATTTTCTTAGTCGAAAGCCAAAATTTTCTAAAAATGGTTTGAAAAATTAGTCCAATTCTTCAAATCTGAAGCAAAAATATTCAAATTTGCTTAAATGCCAAAAATTTGATCGGAAAAGGAAAAATTGGCAAATTGGGTTCAAATTTGGTCCAAAATTTGCATCTCTGGTATAGCTATGGGTCCCCTTTTTGGCAAAAATTGGTATAGATATGGGTCCTACTTCCAGACTCTCGGAGGCACGTCCCTACCCAAACCAAACTTGGGTACCCCCCCCCCGGGGGGGTAAGAGGTAACGATAGAATCAAAAAGCTCAAATATCACAACCAACCCATTTTATCACATTTTAATTTTGTAAATACTTGAGTAAATACTTGACAAGCTGTCTAATAAATCGACATTTATGACAACTGTTTTTTCTCCAATTGATTATATTGTTCCTTTCCTTTTGACAATAATGTTGAAATAAAGCAGAATCTTCAGTCAATGACCCCAGAAAGATGTTTTTTTCTTTCAAGCAAGGTTTTGAATAGTCACTGATTAGTAAGGTTGATCGACCCGGACCCGCATGATTAGTGTTGTACAATTGTAGCCAAATTAATGATCTCAGACGTAATTGGAAAAGTCAATGATTCAAAAGTTCTTTGCCCGCCCAAAGATGTTCTTTGCAAGGTTTTCATGAAATGGTGTGCATGTATATAGAGCCTTACATCTTTGATATGACTTTAGGGTCCATGAAAGACGAAGGCCTTGAAGTCTTTGTCGACCTCTTTTTAAAATTGGAGATTCGTGAGGTTAGGTGGTTTCAGTTAATACTGTCAAGTTCCTTCACTCCATCTGGAATGTGTCAAGGTGAAGTTTGAAAAGAAGCTGTCATTTAAGAGATGATCCATGGACGGGTCAAAGCTAACCACAGTTTTGTAATTCAGATGGCTTGCTCGCCTTTAACCTCAACTAAAATGCTAGCTCATTCTATAACTATTCTTCTCCTTGTCACAAAAGAATATTTTCCATGGATCTCGTTTCCCAGCCAGTGTTTGTTTTTGTTTCGTCTTCTTCGCTTTTGAAACTACAGTGTTTTAGTAGCAATTGTTAAGTTTACCATTACGGCATGTACGGTGGTTCACAAGCGAATTGTTTCAGCTTCAGTTCTATCGATAACAAAGGCCTGACTTGCTCGGTAAAGTTCAATAATCACACGGTCGTAACCCAAAATATATTATACTACTATATATAATTATATACTCTATATATACTATGTACACTATACGGGGTGTATATATATATATATATATATAATTTGAAAATTGAGATAGAAGTTTTAGATTTTCTTTTTTTTAAATGCTAGTGGGGACTTTAAAATTATAAAGCCCCTCTATTTGTCAATGTAAAAGGCGTGGATTTCACGTACAATAAAATCCACTGAAACAAAATGTTACAAAGTTAATTACAAAGTTATCATGAACGTATGAATATTCTTATGATTACTTTAAGGCTTAGAGATTTCCCGGGGATGGCTGGCACCCTCAATTTTCTACATAACATAATGCTTGTCTATACTAATCACTGTTATGTGAAATAGCTAAGCTCAAATCGATGTTTTGAAAATCAAAACTTTGTAACAAAATTCCGGATCCGGAATTTTTGTTATACACAATATTCTATGGTACTGTTATAAATGCTTACTGCATAAAACGAAAAATGCAAATCATTGGAATTAAGCATTTAAGGTATATCTTTAGTTCAAGTTGACTATTTTTAATTAATACACAAAAATGTTTTTCCCAATCTCTGAGTCAGCCTTCAACTTCTTTGAGACACTATGCAGCAACAATTACGAGCAGAGATGTGAGAAAGTGACGAGACAAGACAACCCTCCACACCTGTCGTTTGGGCTACATGCCAGACATACATCCGTCCAGTGTGTCTAATGATGCTGAATCACACAAGATGTTGTCACAATCAATAAACTAAATGGGATAATTGGGTTTGAAACCTAGCCAATATTATGACATGTTCTTTGCCCCGTATTGATCGTCATTGGTCAGAAGTGTCAAGGAAGAAAATTGACAGGCAGCATCCAGATGAAATTATCTCAATGAAAAGCTTAGAAATCGTCAAGTGTCTGTCCAAAGATCATCTATTTTAGGTCTACCTTCACCCAAAGACCCCATATTTTATAGCTGTGACCAGGATCCCCTATTTTGACACGTGTCCTGTCCAGGAGGCATTCGTATAGCAATTTCAAATATGACTAGTTCTCCCCTCCTCTTGTTTCCTTCTTTTAATCACCTTCAATATTTTCTACTTCTTTAAAGGTGCTACAAGGTTCTTCCAGAGGCAAACAGTGGAAACTATAATGAAGAATGTTTGGGATTCCATGTCCGAATCCGTGAAACAAGATTACGGCAGGGAATACTTCGATACCATAGTCAGCCGTCTCTGCGGTTTCTGCGGAACCGGGTCCGGTGACTTATCGCCGGTGATGCGTGATCTCACAGATGCTCTCACATCGATAAGTCCTAGAGAAAGATACTTCCCTGCGCCTTTCACATGGAAAGTTATCGTTAGTTTGTTCATCTATTTCCCAGCTTCGATTACGGACACAATATTCAAGATATATTTCCATTGGTTTAATTTAGTGATAACCAGTAGCCATGTCAACGGGAAAAGCAAATCTAATGGGAAAGTTTGAGAATATTAGGTTGTGAATTATGAGCCTAACACGTGACATTCCATGAAATAGTTCTATCTATACCGAAACCAACACGAAGGTGTGGCTATAACATTAGTTAATTAATTAATTGAATGTGTATGTTAATTAATTAACAGACACAGATTGAACTGGTCTAAAACTTTATTTTCTTGTTTATTATAAGACAACTTAGAACTGAAAGTTTCTTTGGTGAATCTGGTCAGATGAAGTTTATGAATTTGTGTGGTGAACCAGTGCAGTTAGGCCAGTAGCGGACCAATGATATAGACCACTATTATATAGAGGATCAAGGAAGGGGAAGGCGGGGAGCAGTAGTGTAACAGGCGGGAAGGGGGATGGCAGGGGGAGGTTGCTCCCCCCCCCCCCCCGAGCTTTGACCGGGGAAAATGTTTGAAACCATTTTAAATCAGCCCTTTTTTGCCTGCTCACCATGAAATCTTTCACCTCCAAGCAGGAAAATCTGGCTCAAATCCACCTCCAACCGGGAAAATCTGCCTCAAAAGCGGGAATTTTTCCCCTTTGACAAGTGACCCCTGTTACGCCCTGAGGGGACGAAGGGACGAGGTGAGTTTTTCAGGTTCTTTCTCCGAGATGAAAATTCTCTTCTCATACTGTGCCATGCTGTTATTTCATGCATCGTGGACAGTGGTGGAAATCGGAATAACTTGTATTTCAGTTATTAAGATTCAACATTTCGTCAATATTGGAGGAAGAAGACCTACTATTTTGTTATTTTAAATTCATATCGACAGTAATATCTCGTTTTCCGGGGAGACACAATGTAGATATCCATTAAGAACACGTTATAAATTACTGTGTGTTGAAATGTTTTTTATCGTATTAAACTTGATCAACTTGGTTTGGACATATTAAAGTACACATTTTTAGAAATAAAACGCAAGGGGCTCTAATATAATGGTCACATTTTGATAAAAATTCTATCTATCATTTTTCGGTATCACTCGTAATGTGTATGTTTAAAATCCTGATACAAATATCAGTTATATAAATACAAATATCTAAAAAAATTTAACTTTTAATACATCTAATTGATATCTATACTGTGTTTCCGGCGGGAACAAAACGATGCCTTTTAATTGACGAATTAGAATGTCCCTTTAAAGGCTGGCTCAGAGATTTCGAAATATAACTTGTTCGTGTATTAATTAAATATAATCAACTAGAACTAAAGATAGTCACCTAAAATGCACAATTCCAAAGTTTGAGATGAATCGGAATTTTTGTTTTGATGCAGTAAACATTTATGTGTAGCATAACATCGCCATAGGATACTGTGTATAACAAAATTTCCGGATCCGGAATTTTATAACAAAGTTGCTATTTTCTATATGAAGGACTTTGATTTGAGCTTAGCTATTTCACACAGTGATTAGTATATGGACAAGCATTGTGTTCATGCAAAAAAACACGATTTCTTTGACAAATGAGGGCGCCCTCCTCGGGAAATCCCCGAGTCAGCCTTTAAAAACATTCGGAGAGTTACATCCATAGGAATAGTGCAAATGCAAGTCACAAGGGGTTTTAAACAAAGTTCTTTTACCTTACTTTTCCTGAAAGTCCTCACCTTAAACTTAGGCTACTGCGTAACCTAAAATGAGTAAAACTCTGGTATGACAAACTATGACGATTTATTTAATCTTGTACTATAAAATATATACAGCACGGGTATGTTATATTTTGAAGTGGACCAAGATTTGACGATAATTTTTATTAACACTATTATTATTATTATTATTGTATTATTATTATTACTTCTTTTCATAAAGAGGTTTTCAATCAATAATCAGATTGCGCTACTGAAGGCGCATAGATATATAGAAGTTTGAAACTTGTTATTGCGTTTGCGGATTATTACATGTATTTGGAAGGAGCGTAAGAAGATTGAAGAAACTAGAACATTATACCGTACATAAAATTCAAGAGCAAAATACTTTTTTGTATCAATCTCAGGCATTGACTTTACCCTGAAACTTTAACTTACTAAATGATGACACATGCATAGCAATAGCAATAGCAGTGGAGTGAAGGTCGGTTAAGCGTCAATCGTAATCATCAAAATTAAGATGTTAGCTTCGTCAAGTGCCGATTTACCTAGGGGACTTTTTGTGAAGGCTAATAGGCTGCGACATTTACGCGCGATAGATGACATTTTACATAATTGAACTTATGTCTCATTTTCTAAGTTCTGTATGCAAAATAATATGGTAAAGTCAACTCCCGCAGGCCACTCACCTAGATTAATCATGTGGTAATTACACAATTGGAGATTTTGAATTTGATTATATGAATGACGGGAGAGTCATTGCCGCCTCCGGGAATGATGTAGGAAGGTTTGCCAAGTAAGGTCGGCAAGAACAGTGTTCCTGTATAATTCGTTCTGATATTAGATTAAACTGCTTCAGAGTCTGATATGTATTTTTTTTTACAAGGATCATTTTCTGTTGCAATTGATTACAAAGCCCCCAATATCAGTTGTTTGTGGTTGACAAGTAACCGCAGACATTGTATTTTGGAGGCCTAACATCCCGCCTATACTCATTATACTAAACTTTCACTTCTGCACTATTAACTTTGTATTTCCAAATTGAATCTTAACTCTCTTATCTTGTATTACTCATTTGAAACACTACGGTAGGATTAATGTTCTTTGATATACATCCCAAGACTACGAACTAGACAACAGCGGCAGTACATTGTTTACCGCGTCAGATTTACACAATTTGCAAACTCACTGGTGATTACATTACTTTAAAAAAAAAACAAGATTTGTTTGTTATAAAGGGCGAATAAGAATGTCACAAATCAAGAAAATTTACATTGATTTGTCGACCCGTATGCCTACACTATCCAAAACCTTCAGCCGCTACTATGCTGCCACTAGATGGATAATGATTGGCGGGTTGTTTGTGGACGGTGATATGCGAACTATGCACAACCACCTGTTTTGCACCTGTACCAGATTCTCGTGATTTTATTTGTTCGGGTGAGTGGCGAATGTATTGTTTGAACATTATGGCCATTCATGTATTTGTACTTGGACCGCGTACAGGTTAGCGCCTTGTTTTACACCAAGATTGACTACATAGAAGCTTCACTTAGCCGGGTTACTTAGATGTAAGTTAACACGAAAATTCCTTGTTAAAAGTTGTTTAATATCCCAGCTTTCTCTTCCCAGAAGCCTAGTAAAGATTTAGATTGAAACAGAGACATTATGGCCATTCATGTATTTGTGCTTGGACCGCATGCAGGTTAGCGCATTCTTTTACACCAAGATTGACTACATAGAGGCTTCACTTAGATGTAAGTTAACACGAAAATTCGTTGTTAAAAAGTTGTTTAATATCCCAGCTTTCTCTTCCCAGAAGCCTAGTAAAGATTTGTATTGAAACGAGCAACAAAAGCTGTTAACAGGTTAACCTTTGTTGGATTCACATACCAACTGTTAATCTCATCACTGTACAATGGTAAGGTAATCATGTTAACCAGTATGGTCAATCGGAGCACTTACTGGCTCGTGAGGAGATGAATGAAAGTTGGGCCGTATCTTAGATGCCGATTTTTCGGTGCGCGGAAAAACGCGGAATTGCCGAAAATCGCGCGCGGAAATCGGGTTTACTAAACGCGGATTCTCCCGGACCCTAGATATGAGTGAATGAGTGAGTGCGTTTTCAGCCTTGTTCTCCATATCGGATTCCGCTTTTAGAAGGTTTCACAAAACATGCTTTAAAGCTTTTGTAATCGAAAATTACACAAATGTTGTGGGACAACTAAGACTCCGGCCTTTGTAGATGCAAATTTTAAGTGGTGATTATTAAGTATTCAGTCATGCCTGTTTTCATATGATATTAATCAATGAGTGTATTTGCTAATTATGATATTCAGATCAATTACCGAGCAAGAGTATTGGATGAGAGAAAAACGAATGTAAGTCTTCTCCAGTTACTTAGAGAGGAAAAGGTTGCATCATTAAGGAATGACACACTGAAATAACTATGTGATTTGGGAAACTTAACGCCAGTATAAAATCTTATTATGCATACGGTGTGCAGGGATAATCAATTACTCATTTTATTTGAAGTAATTTGATATCAGATGACCACGTGTGCCTCCCACATAAAAGAACTGTTATTTTGGGAAGGGCATTCAAAATATAAATAGTTATATTTCTAGGAAAAATTTTACATCATTACTGCTGTGTACTGTGTTGGCTGCATTGGCAAATTGCTATGGAGACTTCTGCACTCTAAAATGCAATCAATTTAAATTTGTATACGCTTTGAAGTTAGTCAACCTCATACGATATACAAATATGTATGAGGGAAGTGCCTGATAACTGTAACAGTATACTTTAAGTCGTTACCAGTAATAGGAAAGTGACTGAAAATGTTGGTAAGTTAGACAAGGGTTAGTCAGCTGTAGTCAAACCAAAATAACAGCCTGTATGGTAATGATATTGTAAGCTATAAAATGAAAGCATAAAATATTACGAATTACGCTATTCGATAATGTTCTCCCCTAGCCATACTGGCAATTTGTTCTTAAATTCTGTTTGCTCAAATTAATGATCCGCAAAGTTCTATCAGCTTAAAAATGAGTCTTCATGAAACACTTCTTTAAAGTTTTAAGCTATTTAAGAGAGTTCATTGTGTACTTAAAGAAGTTCTGTGAAGCCGAAAATGATTCTTTACATAAATAGTTATGTAAACTGAAAAAAAGTTATTTAGAGAGCCAACATAATTCTCTAATCAAAATTGTTGTTTGAAGACCTCAAAATGGTTCTTTTGAGTTGATATAATTTTTAAGAACTATATAAATATGCAAATCTCAGTGTTAAATAAATTGACCATTTAACGATTGACCGACGTGTCACATGATGTCATGTGTCGTCGAAAATGCTGTGCCGCAAATCTCAGACTATGTTTTGTACTTTTGTTTGATTGTTGCTTCTATGCTTATGGAAGGAATTGTAGACGAACTTAAAGGGGCAAGCAGCGATTTGCTAATCTGGACCTTCGAAAAAAAATTAAAAATCCATGAATTGGTATCTTTGTTAATGGCGTGGATGTGCTAACATAGCCTGCAGGTGGTTGGCTCGAAATCCGTTTAAAGACAAAACAGTTCACTGATACCTCTGGCGTCAATTAGTCGGAGGCGATGTGATAGATTTCTCAAATATGTAATTTTTTTAGATGTTTGTTTATTAAAAGTAGTTTAGTACTAAAAGTAGTACACACTTGTGCCCATTATTATAAGCAAATATATTAATACACCTGGCACAAAAAGTATCTCGGCATGTTTTTCGATCAGTATTGTGCCAAAGTCAGACCTTTTTAAAAGTTTTCGAAATATACATTTTGTTGCGTATGGCATGTTCTTTCATTTAACACCTCGCTTGTAAAAAAACGTGCAAAAATGGCTGAGATAGAGTACCCAAAAGACGCAAACCCCACAAACCAAAAGTTGCAATTTTGGGATTTTTCAATGGTCACTGTGTGGTTCAACGCAATTATACGTGTGTATATTGATTTTACACAAAGAGGTTTTCCGACTGAATGAGCGAGAAAGCCTACTTGCAATATTGATTGTGGTCCGCGTGTTCGTGTCCCAGTACACTGCAATGTCCATTGAAAAATCCAAAAACTGCAACTTTTGGTTTTGGGGTTTTGCGTCTTTCGGCCGTTCTATCTCAGCCATTTCTGCACGCTTTTTTACATGCCAGGTATTAAATGAAAGAGCAAGCCATAAGAAACAAAATGTGTATTTCGAAAACTTTCAAAATGGTCTGACTTTGGCACAATACTGATCGATAAACATGCCGAGATACTTTTTGTGCCAGGTGTATATGTTTACTTTTTTAATCCTCACGCGTTATGGCTGCTTGCCTCTTCGATGGACCGGAGTGCGGAGAATTTACAATACTCTAACAAACTAAAGTAAGCCCATACAGCAATAACTTCCACGTATTTGAAAGTAATTTGGATGTTTGCATTTTGTGAAAAATCTCAAGAGAAATTAACATACTATGTTTTTATTTGCTGCTGGCTAATGTAAATGAAATAACTGCTATCATTGATTGGGTACCTGACATACATTTGTTTTTTTTTTTTTTTTTTTTACATAATTCTCTAATCAAAATTGTTGTTTGAAGACCTCAAAATGGTTCTTTTGAGTTGATATAATTTTTAAGAACTATATAAATATGCAAATCTCAGTGTTAAATAAGTTGACCATTTAACGATTGACCGACGTGTCACATGATGTCATGTGTCGTCGAAAATGCTGTGCCGCAAATCTCAGACTATGTTTTGTACTTTTGTTTGATTGTTGCTTCTATGCTTATGGAAGGAATTGTAGACGAACTTAAAGGGGCAAGCAGCGATTTGCTAATCTGGAACTTCGAAAAAAAATTAAAAATCCATGAATTGGTATCTTTGTTAATGGCGTGGATGTGCTAACATAGCCTGCAGGTGGTTGGCTCGAAATCCGTTTAAAGACAAAACAGTTCACTGATACCGGATTTTCTTTACCACAATCAGCTGTTTATTGTACCTCTGGCGTCAATTAGTCGGAGGCGATGTGATAGATTTCTCAAATATGTATTTTTTTAGATGTTTGTTTATTAAAAGTAGTTTAAATAGTACTAAAAGTAGTACACACTTGTGCCCATTATTATAAGCAAATATATTAATATATGTTTACTTTTTTAATCCTCACGCATTATGGCTGCTTGCCTCTTCGATGGACCGGAGTGCGGAGAATTTACAATACTCTAACAAACTAAAGTAAGCCCATACAGCAATAACTTCCACGTATTTGAAATTAATTTGGATGTTTGCATTTTGTGAAAAATCTCAAGAGAAATTAACATACTATGTTTTTATTTGCTGCTGGCTAATGTAAATGAAATAACTGCTATCATTGATTGGGTACCTGACATACATTTGAACTGAACGTGGTCAGTTACTCGCATACCATGGCGGATACCCGCAATCAAATTAAGTTGTCTGTTAGCAAAATCGGAAATTATGTACTTTCTAGACCAAATCCAAATTGTTTTCAAGTGGAACTGACGCTATAGTGTGGGTTGACTTCAATATATTGGAATAATTTTCTTTGCTGGGCTCACTTTAACCAAAGAAATCAAAATAAACTTGTATTGTAATCTTGTCTCGTGCGTTAAAACATCAAAAGGGAGTTATTTTTGAGTTAAGGATTCAAGACAAAAAGTTGTAAATTCGTGTACTCAATATTTAATTGACATTCCTCAATGTCTACTCAATATTGAATTGACATTCCTCAATGAAAACACAGATAAAATAATGTCTGAATTGAGGATTTTATGCAGATTATTAACCACTACTTCAATATGATACTACAGGACTGGTAGCAATACATTCGCCTCCACAGTTTGCCGTCTGCGACAGTTGGTAAGCTGACTCAGAGATATTATTTTTTAATATATTAATTAAAAATAGTTACAAACACTCAAGATTGTCACCTAGAATGCTCAATCCAAAGTTTGAGATGGGATGGAGTTTTCGTTTTGATGCAGGTAGGTAAAACATTATGGGATATAAACAGTGCCATGTATACGGGTATTAAAAAATTTCCGGATCCGGAATTTTTAAACAAAATGTGATTTTTCCGATATGAAGGGACTTCATTGAGCCTTAGCTATTTCATACAGAGGATTAGTATATGACAAGCATTATGTACATGCAAAAAAACACATTTTTGGAAATTAGGGCGCCCTCATCGGGAAAATCTCTGAGTCGGGCCGTTATTAAACTATGAAGGTTCATCTTGTCGTGGTATTCTAGTCGGTAACAGAATTATACTTCGTTGCGTATGACATGACGTAATGTTAATTATAGCAGATACAGTATACTGCGCAACTCTCAGGCCAATCAGAGTTTTCATCTGCCCCGACGTAAGGCGCAACAATCTGGGCTTAATTCTGGTTCTGCCCATAATAAAGTTGCAATATTGCCTGATGACGCGTCTAACGTTATGTCAATTAGAGCAAACACAAGGTACTGGGCAACTCTCACGCCAATCAGGGCGCATATCTGCCTGACCACGTAAGGCACAGCAATCTAAGTTTAATTCTTGCATGTCTCTGACTATAAATTTTGAATGTTGCGTTCGACGTCATGTTCCAATTACGGAGATTACAAGATGTTGTACCAACTGTTATGTTAAGATTATTATTATTGTAAATTATTTTTTTCCTTCAAAACATTTCACTTTGTCTCAAATAATTGTGTTCCATGGACGCTCCTTAAAATGCGTGGAGAATATTGAACTATTGAAAATATATTAAATTGATTTGTTTTTCCTCGAGATACCTATACCTCATGTCTTAATCTATTGAACAAAACATTTTATAAAAATATTTAAATATTTTTACATTTGTTTCAATACATTTACGTATTGTACACTCGTATTTTAAACTTTGGACTTTGAGATTTTAGGGTGGCGTTCACACGCGGGCGTCTACTCGGGAAACTCTAACCGCTAAATTTCTCGGCTATGTGTGAACGCGCCCTCAAAGGAGTAATTTTTTTTTCGGAAAGCGGTCCCAACAATAGGAGGGTCATGAAAGGAAAGTATGACACCTAGATGGGAGGATTTAAACATTTTAGAATGAAATTGGAATCAGGTTAAGATGTTGAAGAAATGAAGAAATGCCCGAAAATGTATCCTCAAAGCGCATCTCAGATTGAACAATTTCCAGGTCCTTGCATCAAAATGAGACGGGAAGTGGGTAATAACATTAGGCTGTTGTGAGGGGACATGTGGTCCAGTGGATACAACGACCGACTCATGATCCAAAGATCCTGGGTTCGAGTCCTGCTGAGGCCAATGTGTTGTGCACTTTGGCAAGGTACTTTATCTCGCTTGCATCTCTCCACCCAGGTGCAAAATGGGAAGCTGTTAGGAATATTGTCCATTGAGCGCCGCCCACAGGTATGAAAATTCCTTGGGCATTTGTAAGGCAGCTGACATATTCCAGTGGGAGTGGAATAAATGTAAAGCTCTTTGATACATTGTGAAAGGCGTTATTTATTTTATGTATTGTTATTATTATGTAAGGGGGGTCATAAAACGACATTCGCCATCCCAATATCTACGATCCCTTCCGAAGAAAATGATATAGCCTTAGACATGAATTTTAAAGGTTTTATTTACAACAAATGTTGGTGTATGTATAGCTATAACCTTAAGACTGGTCAAAATGAATTATTGAGCTGCAATTTTAAGTGAAGTTTTGTGATAAGTTGGTTCAATTGATTAGAACCTGATGATTTAATGTGATTTTTTCATTGTTGACCTTGTAAATCTGACAAAGTAAATAATAGAACTATTCCCAGGGTCACCTCAAACTGTATTCAATGTTCAAAAGATATTTAGTAAGTTAATGTAAATATGATCTGATATTGTATAGTGTGGTGATAAAATAACTATCCATATAACTGTATGTATGTGCATATTTGTCATAAGACATATCTGTTCAAAATAAAACATGTTGTGTATAATTAAAATAGGTATATGTTCGTATGAATACAAAGAGCATACAGGCTGTGTACTTTTAATGAGTGTGTGTGTCTCTCAAGATAAAAGGGATTTCTATTGCACGAGACTCGGGAACAAGTTGCTTAATAATAGTCTATTCATAAAAGTACATACAAATAGGAACTAACTTCTCTTTCAACTCCTGACAGTCAGTGTTGGGTCGTGGTCAGACTGTCACTGTCAGTCATATACATTTTAATTTTATCCCTTGTTTATCCATGAAGTATAAGTTCAAAAATGTTTTTTTCCAGTAGGTAGTCCAAAACCTAAATGCTTAATTTTATTTGTTTTTGTTTTTTATTATTATTGAAAGGATTTTCCCCAAAAGTTGCAAATCATTTTTAACTGTCAAATTTTGAGTTTATAAAACTGAAATATCAGTGCAATTTTCTGTCTCTTTAGCTAGAAAAAATCTGAGCAAAATCAAATAAAGAACGAAATGCGGTAAAAAAACTCCAAAATCAATATGCGATTGTAAAGCTGAAAATGGTTCGTAAAAGAACCAAAAAGGTTTTTTTTTCTCAGCTGACAAACCCTTTTTGAGTCTCTTTAGAGACACGTTTGGGGGAGTCCAAGTTCATGATATGAGAAACCAGCAAATTTGGTGAATGTGAAAATAGTCAATTGACTGCTCCCTCTTTCTCCCCACAATACCCCGCGATATTGAACTTCAAACTCGTTATACCACTCAAATTTTACTTATTCAAGATGGCTCCGGTGGTCTCCATTCTGGATTTTGGGGTCAGAATAATGTCGTAATGTCAGAGCAATGTCTGATTCCAAATCGTTGTGGTCGACTTATCCGCAAAAAAAGTGTCGATTTTAGATGCACTGGTCCAAAACTACATTTTTCAAGACGGCGCCGGCGGCCATCTTGGATTTTTGAGTGAAAATGACATCATAATTTCAAATTGATGTCAGAATCGGAATCCTTGCGCTCGACTTACCCGAAAAAAGTGTCTGTGTACGGTGTAAATGCAGGAAGATAGGTTTGACATGCAAAACACTGCAAGTGGCAAGGATCTTGTGAATGAAAAATTTGGGACCTTCTAAAGAATACAACTCAGACAAGTTTGTAAATTATTTAATTTATAAAAATAGCAAACAAACAGAAGGGTGCTGTTATCATGTACCAAGGGACCGTACTGCATTGTTTTAGCATATGGTTCACTTTCAAATCATTGTATCGCACCCTCAGCTGCATATAGTTTTCTTATTTAATTCGATTAGTTGACGTCTTTCTTAAGTCTTTTCATTTAATTTTTTATAATACATGGATCTTTTTCATATAACATATTACCAATTATCTAACAAAATATGATTTTATAATATCTCAAAAGTTAATAAAAGACCAAGCTATTCCCTTTAAGTAAATTGACCGCTTTTAACTCAAAATTGACAGCCAATTGGAAAAAAAAACACCCGGAATGACACAAGGATATTTTTAAAAATTGTGTCATAATGGATTTCCTGGCCCTTAAAAAACATAAGCACAACAATCAAGTAAACATCATTATTTTGAGCGAGAAGAGAAAACATTCTCAATTTAGTGCAAATGGGCCGGGCCCATATTTGAAAAAAACAAACTCCTGACAAAAAGTATAGAACAATGTAATATTGGTACCTTAGCATTCAGAACATGGGTATAGACACAAACGACCGAGTTGCTATTAGTATTATGAACCGAGGATATGGACATGGTCATTCGGCCGGCACATGTCCCAAATCCAAACTTTGGTCCCAGGTTTTTGAAAATATTTTATTTATGGTCCATATAATTGGGGTGCCAAAATGTTATTTACGTCTATCTTAAAGTGCACGATTTGCTCCAGAGGGTCTTAATTCTTCTCTAGGACAAATTGGCACAAAATAATTTAATGTGCAATTAAGGAAAACATTCAAAATTCCCTAATTTAGAGTATTATGTTGGTTTCATTCTGATAATATTGGTTTCTGCCGTCGAGGATGAAGAAGAGAAGAGTGCACTAACGGCAACTACTTAAAACGGTACATTAACTGCACTTATGAAATGGTTAGAGATGAGCAATATTTATCATGATTATCGAATCGTCATAAAAAAAAGCACTGGTAGGAACCGAGGGTGGGCAACAGTGCGATATTTTGATTAAATATGTTAGCGTTTTGTAGAAACTTTTTGTTGCCTCCCAGGTGCCTCCCACTTCTGACTTGTGCGAGTAACATGGCAGGACTTGCATCAATGTACGTCTTGTTCCTTTTTTTCAACTGCTGTCAAATGACGATACTGATGACACAAAACTAGAGACACTCCCTGTCATTTGATATTACGTAGTACGTAAATACGGACATTACCACGTATTACAGAACTACGTGACATACTATTGCCTTGCGTGCCAAATTGATGGAAATGTTACAATTGAGAGGTGAAAGATTTATGTAATAGAAGAGGGTACCAAGATATAAACGCAAAAAAAATACTTTTGGGGTACAGGATTATGTGTGCAATTTTAATTTAAAAAACGCTCGTAAAGCTACTAAGTCATGTGGTTACTAGTACGCCCTCCCCAAAATTTTGCAACTTGAGTTCATGGTGTGTTCAGCTCGAACATCATGTTTGTTCTCATGGTTCATGGGATGATCATGGTGGTGTGTGTCTATTTCTTACGCACTACGCTCGCGCTTTTTTTTCTTTTTTTTTTTTGCCTACGGTGGAACGAACTCGAGCTTTAGTAGAAGAACACGACCTTGCCATCACTGACTCTGCATGCGAGCACTGACCTATCCACTGAGCGGCGTTTTCAAGCGAGGGCAAGTGGTTTTAGGTCAGGAATAACGAAGTCAAGTCTACTTACGCGACCATCGAAATTGTGTACTAATACAAGCTTAATGCTTATACATTATGTTGAATTCCTTTTAATGATCAACAGGTGCATTTCAACATATCCGCAAATGGTTGTGTATTTTGAAGGTCAACAAAGTGAGTGAGTACATAGCCAATTTTACAAAATTGGGTTTTGCCGTGCAGGCTACACAAGAACCGGCAGTCAAAAGGGCTCAAACGGCTGTTATCATGTTCATGAGGACATGTTGTCAATCTGGGGAGTGAACCCCGTTACTTGCAAGGATAGAAGGTGAACACCTGAAATAAACTAGAAATAGTAGTGATGCTCGAAAATACCTAAGGTCAGGGAGATCGTCAACTGCCTACGATATGATTATGAATGACTATCCTATCCAACATGTTAGATCATAACATCTCCCATGAAAGAGTACAGAACATTCTGACCGAAAGGACCAAGACATGGAAGAGGTTTTCAGCACGCTTGGTACTCGGCTTCTGGACCTGTGAAGCCTGGAAGGCTGGATCTAGCAGATACCTTAACAGTTTGACAATATGAACGAGTTTTAAGTCATCATTTTCGCTAGAAACCAAACAAACTAGCGTGACTGAAAGGCGCAGTTTTCACCATGAAAATCCACCTACTCACAAGCAAGTTGGTTGGTTCCACTTATTTCTCTTTCATCTGACTACATTCTTCCCTACATGAAAAAATGACATGTGCTAGGGAGCTGACGTAAATTTCTGCTGTCGTAGAATTTGAACCTAAAGGCGGGCTCTCGTACATGTGACATCAATGAAGCGAACAAGCGAATTTGATTCGGGGAAATGACTATGTGAGGTATTAATGATGGTGTTATGAAATAGATAAACATGCTCGATTAGGGAGCAGTGGAATATTAACAGTGATAACGCAATACACCATACTACTAGACCTACACAATAGGCAGCCATACTGTAGGGCAGCGAGCCCACATTACGACTACAATACATCCACCTGTTATTGAATTCCAGGATGCTCATGTTGCGCAGGTGATCTATTTACTCTTGGTATTTCCACCGTAGGGCAAGGGAGAGTTTATGTTAATCACCAAGTATGACGTCTATCGCAAGCCCAAAAAGGCCATAAAAGTATGGCTGCAACGCGTTGCAGAAATGCGACGCGTTGCGACTTTCACGGCAACGCGTTGCGACCACGTCGGCCCAATCAAAAATCATGAAATTTCTGTGAGTATTATTTCAAAAACAATAGAACCCCCAACGCGTTGATAGATACTTTGAAACAGTTGCAAAACCTTTCACAACGCGTTGCGAGTTCACAACGCGTGGCAACGCTTCACAACGCATTGCTTAAGTCCACAAGCTAAGGGTCATAACGTATCGCAAGCCATAAACGCGTTGTGAGAAAGGCACAACGCGTTGCGACATTTCGGCACGCGTTGCGACATTCGGCAACGCGTTTGCGATATTTCGGCAACGCGTTGCGACCATTCGGCAAACGCGTTGCGGACATTTCGGCAACGCGTTGCGACACAATTTCGGCAAAACGCGTCTGCGAACATTTAAGCAACGCGTTGCGACATTTCGGCAACGCGTTGCGGGTGTCGGCCAATCAAAATCAGAATTTCTGTGACGTATTTCAAAAATATAAAATCTCACAACGCGTTGCGACATTCCACAACGCGTTGCAACCTTCACAATGCGGTATGCGGGCAATACGTTATGACCCATATGCCTTCACAACGCGTTGTGAAGGTTTACAACGTGTGTGAAGCCTCAGCAATTGCGTTGTGAAGGCTTGAACGCGTTTGAAGGCCATAAAGGGTCATAACGTATTGCCTCTAACGCGTTGTGGATCTATTTTTTGAAATACGTCACAGAAATGCATGATTTTGATTGGCCGACGCCGCAACGCGTTGCCGAAATGTTTTGCAACGCGTTGCTACTTTCTCACAAATGTTGCGACGATACGTTATGACCATATGGTTGGTGAACTTCGCAACGTGGTGTGAAGGTCGCAAACGCGTTGTGAAGGCTCAAACGCGTTTGTGGTTTCCACAACGCGTTGCTAGAAACTTTGCAACGCGTTTGTGGGTCTATTCTTTGAAAAAACGTCACAAATTCGTCATTTCTATTGGACGACCCAGCAACAGTTGCTAACTTTCTCGCAACGCGTTGCCGAATGTCTTAAGCGTTGCGGCAAAAAGTTATGGCCTTTTCGGTTGCGTAAACTTCATATTGGATGGGCCTTCCTAGCGTTCGTGGATTAAAATTTGGTGTGAGCGCTGTATCGTTGCTTGGTTAGCGGTAACAAAAAAACCTGCCTTCGGCTTTCGTTATTTTTAGTATCAAAGCGAGGGCGCAGATTATTTCAACGTGGGGTTACGGTGGGCGTTCACATTGGTGTACACCACACATCGGCAGGAAAGGGCAAATTATGGATAAGGTCAATGCAAAACGTACCAAAAAGGGAGAGGTTGGGTTAAAGGTTATAAGAAAAATTTTATGTCGCATGTCAAACCAAATTACTTAAACAGACAAAGCCAGAAGGGCGAGTGCAAACCGGGAAACAAAGAAACATAAAACATGGTCCATTCATTCATGTACTTCATAATAATAATACTAATAAAATAATAAAATTACATTTTATATGGCGCTCTACAGAGAACACAGCGCCTACGATCAGTAAAAATATTGATCAAATAGGCAAGAATAGCGTCTGTGATACCAAAAATGGTTTCAACGCTTTAAGCAAAATATCATGGTCTCGAATATCAAAATATTCAATAGGAGGTGGTACCACCCCCTAGTTGAACTTCGCCTCCGGTGCGATAAATCCCCCCCCCCCCCCTTGGTAAGACGAGGGTAAGAGCAAGAAGGAGGTGTCCATAATGCCAAGCCTTTTGGACATTTGACCAATTATTGCAGTAAAAAACTGGCATATAGCATTTGCAATCCCTATGCCTGGAAGAGATTCAGTAGACAGTCATATTGTACCTTTCAACATTATCAACAAAGAAGTCAGGAAATAATTGGCAAGATCAGCGTCAGAGGTAGCGCTGGGCAAAGGGCCTTTGAAAATGAATTCAAAAGACTTTGTAGTGTTATGGATCATGGCCTTTAGTACTACAACAAAGAAATTGTCAATAAAAAAGTCACATTTACCATCAACGTTGAGTTTACTGAGTTTGTCTTCTGAACAATAAGCGGAATATCGTCTTCATTTAGAACGTGATTTGCATTCATCTATGCTTCAAGACGCCTCAGAACCGGCCTCTCCTGGCCCCCGATTCCTGATGGTATAGGCTCCTTAGCATCCAATCGACAGGACTTCACAAAGACGATTATTGAGGAGAGAGAGTATTGAATCGATCACTGTCAACATTACAAAATCACGCGACGTTTTTACAACCTTCATAGGAGATGGTTTGCAAAAGCCATACGTAGACAAAGTGAATAAAAATGTTAGAATCCCATTTATAGGGCTATCAACATGAACATTAAGTCACCGAGAATGACCAATTGGCCAGGAGTAGCACAAATGTCATCAAGAAATTGCTCCAACTCAGTCAAGAAATGAGAAGTACGAAGACCATTGGTAATAGACGGTGTGGGCTGATACACCGCAACAAATTGATCAGACTTAGTTGTGTCAGTGAAAGTAGATGTTTCAAAATCAGTGGGAAATGCAGTTGAATTAAAGGGTTTTAATAAAACGCCAATACCGCCATGTTCATCCTTATTTCCATGGGGATGGTTGATGAAATCATAGCCTGGTGGGGTACATTCACCTTTGACAACTGGATCATTGTCGGCAAGCCAAGTTTCATTTATAAACATGATATCAACATCATACTCCATTACATGGTCGTGTCCAACAATTTGACTAGTACTGTTTTATTGGATATGGAACGAGCATTCCAAGTGTGAACATTCAAATTAGCAAAAGGTTTGGCTTTAGGAACCGGTATGAAAGCAGATATAGTCCGTCGGGAGCCCTAGTCCGGGCTCCATAGACGATAACGGAACAAAGCGTGCACTAGTCCAGGCTCCATAGTGGTATCATTGATTTTTCAGAGAGTAATAGAAAATTCCAGGTGACTGGTGTGAATCTATTCATGAAACTGACTGAAAATCAATAGTTTCACTGGTAGTGTATTTTTTGACCCTGTTTATTGGAATGGAATGTCCCATAAAGATTTGGAGTGGGTTTGTCATTTCATTTCCTGGGACCTTTAAAGGGCTCTGAGTATTAGGCTGAATAAAAACATTCAAGTTGGTTCTGGACCCAAGGTTTTCATGAATTGATAAAATTTGACATACATGTAATAATGACAGACAACTGTGAATTTTTGTTGCCTGTGGAAACGAAGGGGACTTTTTTCTTTTTATTGTAGTTTATGAGGGCCAATGAGGGGTAGAGTATAACAAAAAACTTCTTTAAAATATCTTTTCTTCCTAAACATATCTATTGATCAGTATCTTAACTTCTGAATAACCAAATGTTGACACTGATTTTTTTTTTTTAGTGCATGAGCGTACAAGAATGACACCAGGGCTGGTACAACAGACACTGCGCTTTGTCACCTTGACGTCTTAAAGGCCAGATTTGCATGGTGGCGCAGTTTTCCTGAAACTGATCAAGCGGAAGCGATTTGTCGGGATTTTTTATAATTGAAAGTATTTACGTTACTTTGGTATGATTTTGAACCAGCCATCAAAATGATCTGAAAATCCGAAAATATTTTAAAGTAATACTTGTTCTTCAATTCTAAATCCATTGAAGTTCGCGTGTGCACTCCATTTATTGATACTTAATGATTATGGCGTATTAGGACGGCGCGCATGAGGCGTTGCCATTCATTTTAATCATGTCGGGATCGCTTGCTTCCGATGTTGGAGCTGCAGAACCTGTTTCACTAAGCAGGTACTGAAATGCGATAGGATAGATAAAAGTCCAAAATAAAATGAAAATCATGGCATCGACCATCCGGTCAAATAATGCCGATGACAACTTGAAGGTGTTTTACAAAGAAATTAGGTCACAAATTGACATATCAGTGACACTATATTAATTAGAAAAAACAACACTCGTAACTTATGTGTGAAACAAAATGAAAAAATATTTACAAGTTTATTTTTCCAAGACATTGAATTATTTTTTTTAAATCACCAATCACAAATGGTCATCACTCTTGTGCAAGATTGTTTTTCCACATGGCGGAGACGGCTGCATTTTACTATAAACTACTGGCCACCATAACCCGCATGAAGTGCCTGTATATGTATGATCGGCATCTTGTAGAACATAATTAATCTTAAATTAGCAACAGGTATCAGCAAAATTAACTCACTGTTTGTGTAGCTATGTAGCACAATAAATAAGTTTGCATTTTATATAAAGGGTGAGTAAAAAAAAAAACTTGACCCTGATGGTGTCCGCCATTTTTTCATGTTCAAGAACAGAATCTAACATATGTGGTAGCATCTGGAAGCTTAGTTCAGTATCTTTAAGTGTTGCAAGATCATTCACATCGGTTAGGTATAACGGAGTACAGTTCGTGTGAATCAAGCAGTCAGTTTATGCTCTGTCCAGGGAGTTCACATTAAATTGAACGCTCAGCGAAGAAAATAAGTGTCCAGAAGAAAAATCCCCCCCCACCCCCCCCCCCCGGGCTTCTATTACGGCAGGATAAAGATGACGTATTTAACCCACAAATTCAGTCATAATTTACCATCGATGCCCTTTTACCGTTTCTACGTCTCATCACTCTAACAATCATTGAAATAAAAAAAACTTGGATACACGTATCAGTTTCTGGAGGCGTTGAATGAATCATTCCATATGCATGAAACATACATCAGTGGACAACCTCCTGAGGTTAAAGTATTTTCCATACTTGTACAACAAAATAAACAAATATCTTGAAAAAAGGTGTCCAACAAATTTGCATTATCACTTGCTTTTACGCCATTAAGATATCACTTTAGTTGACATAAACATAGACATACCCTTTATCATCAAGTTGGGGAGTCATTGCTTAGTCGGGCGCCGCGCATTCAAATGGGAATCTGGATAGGTGGAAAAGTGGACAATTGATTAAAAGGACTGTAGCTCGGCCTATATACTTACTAGATTGGAATTATCTTTGCAGTAAATAAAGATAATAAATAGGCTTTCCGAGGATCTCACAATGTTAGATATATGTTTATTTTAAAAAAACTCAAAATGGCGGACACAATACGGGTCAAGTTTTTTTTGAATCACCCTATATTAGTCCATGAGCAAGTTTCTATACGGGCCTTAAATTCGAGTGTGCCACCACCTGGTGATTAATTTTCCAATAATTCACTTTAAGGGGTGTCCACTTGACTAGGGATGGGGTTATGTTTCAGCCCCAAAATGTGCCCACAATTAGCGCGTCTGCGTATTCAAAATGACCGCCATTATTTATGAAAAAACTGCTATTGTATTTTATTATAGATAGGAACTTTATCCAGGACTAAACGAAATAAGTTTTTACCTTCCTGAAGTGGGCTTAAACAATTAAGTGTACAATATGGCAGCCGGAAGGAGGGCTGTTTTGTTTAAATGTTATAAATTGCCCACTTGAGGGAAGTAAAATGCGAGTAATATTTTGAGAGCACCCAAAAAGAGAATTAATGACTTTTGTATATCTACGGAAATGTTCGTAACTCATGATGGCGGTGGGTATACCCGCTCCGGGGACATAAATCAAGAAGAAAAACACCCCTGCACATCTTTTCGACATAATAAAAACCCATAAGGAAAACTACTGATAACATTTTCCTCAATTTTCTCTCGTACTTGGACAATGCAGACCACTCACACTAGTTGACGCTGGGAGAGAAGATAATCGCGGCAGTAGAGGGGGAGAAGGAGCTGGTGGTAAAGTCGAAACAAAGATAGTACTTGATGTGTCGAAAAAAAAGTTAGGTCACCATATTTAAATTTTACTATACATATAGACAAAGTTCACTTTTATAGCATATTTTTTTTATTTTTACTGGGAAACCACCTATGACGTCACGAGTTAGTCCCCTCCTAAAACATTCCGCACCCATTTATGATTTTATTGTATCAGGTTGATATGAGCTGTTGTCTTTCCTATGAACTATATAGAGTACAGTTTAAAACTCGTTATATGGCCCAAGTAACCAGTTAAGTGACAGCACTCTCTTGAACAGGTCAATACCTCTTTAAATTTTGTACATTATAAAATGATTTAAAGGTCATTCCATTAGGAAGGTTTTAATAACATCGAAAAGGATGGGTAGTGTGCTTTTCTCCCTGATTTATGTACAATAGAGCAAATAAAACCACCCATCTTTAAAACAAGCCTTTACGTAAATATAAATGCCAAAATTCTTCTTGAACCCCAAAATATCACCCATGTTTATTTCATCAATTTGCCATTTTAAGTTATTAGCAAATATGCCTCCGTGCGGCGGCATCTTGGACGCCTAGATGTGTAAGCCCCGATTAGGAAGTTAATTACTTGATTTCGCGTAGTCGTGGATAAAATTTCTATCTGTAATGAAATTATAATGGCGGTTTTACATAAAACAATGGCGGCCATTTTGAAATGGGCAGGACACGCTAACATGCAGCTTTTTCGGGGCGGAAACATACCTCATCCTAGTCAGAGGGACATCCCCTTTAAGGTGATATATAGGAAAATTAATCACCAGTTGGGTGCAACGAAAGGAAATCCGATGTTGGCAGCTTATGGACTATATTGCATACATTTTTTCTATAATTTGGTGGATATTACATCGCATGACATAAAAAATATCGTACTCTCTTTCCCCGATATATCACAGCAAGAAACACTTGCTATAAAAGGCAGGCGCGTCAATTTTTTGCTGTACATTTTTTGCCGGCTCGCTAAGTGGCGTAGCTAGTGGATGTGGCACCCGGAGCAAGATGTTAACATGGCGCCCCCAACAGGTGGGATCCAGGGGCTCGTCTTGGGACCCCTAATGTGGTCCCGAGGCAAAGCCCCTTACGGGGGTCAAGGGGGAAGAGCACCCGGAAGCTCTTGGGTTTTAGCATGTTTGAGTGTCTTCGGAGAGCTCTCAGGTATCTCATTTTCTTGCAGCAGATGAACTATACTGCCCCTGGAGGAAGTCCAAGGGCGGAGCCCCCGGAAGCTGTGGGGTTTTAGCATATTTGAATGCCTTCGGAGAGCTCTCCTTTATCTTATTATCAAGAAGCAAATGATCTATACTTGCCCCTGGTTGGGGGGGTCCAGGGGCGAAGCCCCCGGAAGCTCTCGGGTTTTAACATGTTTAAGTGCCTTCGGAAAGCTCTCAGATATCTCATTATCTCGAAGCAGATGAACTAACTGCCCCTGGCGGAGGTCCAGGGGGCGGAGCCCCCGGAAGCTGTTGGGTTTAAGCATGCTTGAGTCCCGGTGGGCTCACCCAACCGGCACCACTGACCGCATGATCGTTACCAAGCTTTGCCAAAAACGCGGACAAATATGGCACGCCATGGTGGTTAATGATAATGGTTCCCCATCGTATGGTGGTTCTATCCCATTGGATATGTATTTGTGATACATGATTGGACGCACAAACTGTATTACAACAGGGGTTCACATCTATGTTCGCTCTCGCGTGCCATATTTGTCCGCGATTTTGGTAACGATCATTACGGTCAGTATCACAGATTGAGTGAGCCCACCGGGGCTTGAGTGCCTTCGGAGAGTTCTTAGTTATCTCTTTATCATGAAGCAGATTAACTATACTTGCCCCTGATGGGGGGGGTCCAGGAGGCGAAGCCCCCGGAAGCTCTTGGGTTTTAACATGTTTAAGTGCCTTCGGAGAGCTCTCAGATATCTCATTATCTCGAAGCAGATGAACTATACTGCCCTTGGTGGGGTCCAGGGGGCGGAGCCCCCGGAGGCTCTCGACTTTTAGCATGTTTGAGTGCCTTCGGAGAGCTCTCTTTATCTCATTATTATTATCGCAAATTATCTATACTCACCCCTAGTGGGGTCCAAGGGAGGGGGCAAAGCCCCCGGAATCTCTCGAGTTTTAACAAGTTTTAACAACTTCAAAGTACCTTCAAAGGGCTCTTAGTTATGAACTATAGGCCTATACTGTCTGTGACAGTGTCAATTTTATTTTTCCCCAAAGTCATTTCAGCGCCCCCCCCCCCAGCTACGCCACTGCCTCGCTATGCTCGCCAGGTAGAAGTATATTTTTCCCAGTCGGTTCGAAATTCTGAAGGGGGGAGCCATACTGAGTCCTCCTACCCAGATAACAATACAATGTTGGGCCAATGTCGGTCCAATGACAGTCTCGGCATTGGACCAATGTTGGCAAACGACATTGGCCCTACGTGGTTTTGTCCAATGGGCCAACGTTGGACCAACATTGTCATTGGGCCAACATAGGACCAATGTCGAGCCAATGAAAAAAAAATGCCATTTGGGCCAATATCGGGCCAATGTCGAGCCAACGGTACTAATTTCTTGCCAACCTGTATACTTATTACAGACAGTCATTTCTTATTTTTAATAATTATTTTTGTAGGCAGGAAGGGAGGGAGTGGTCATGACATTTCATCCCTACTTTTGAATAATGTAGGGAGAAATTTTGTCATATCAACCTCAAGGTTGATTTAAGATTAAGTAAAGAAAATGACAATGTGTAAAGGTGTTAGCTGGAAAACTAAATGGGTATTCTTGGGCGTTATCAGGAAAACATGAAAAAATATATCATTATTCGGAGCTTTTGCAGCATAAACAATCAGTTACTGGGTGTAAATAGAATAAAGGTCCATTAAGTATCCCTTTTCTCAGCACATTCATCAGTCCTTTCGCTTTTGCCCCACATTTTTTGGATGCGCCAGCCCCCGGTTCTTACTTGATTATCGTTTACCAACACTCGCAAATTTTGCTTATCACCCTGTCCCCCTGCAAAACTGGACCTTATTTAGACGACCCCCTCTCTTTGGAACTTCGCAAAGCCTCGCATCTCCCTTGAGGCCACCCTGCCCTCTAACCCCCATCTCGCTGCTACACATATCCCTATCTCCGCCTCTTTACGTACTTTCCCTACGTTCGCCTTCTCCACCATTTCTATCTCACGCTCCCCCTTTCTCCTTTTGTTTTTGATCTCGATTCTCAATCCATACACATGATGTTCTACCTCTCTCCGTCTCTCCTCGTCGCTTCAGTCTACTGTCTTTGGTGAGGTGGAAAACTTGAAGAGCATGATCGTAGAAGAAAAATGATTAATAATAATAATTTTAGGAATAGAGGAGATGCCCAAGAACACGCCCACATATTCACAATGTTGGGCCAAGGGTTGGGCCAGCGGTGTATTGCCAAACACAGGTACATGTTAAATTCAATGTTCACACCACGTTGGTCCGACGGGGGCTTGCCGACCGCGGATCGATCCGATGATTTGCCGAACATTGGCCCATGTAGTCTGCTATCTGGGTAGGCCCCGCACAATTCCATTAAGTCCTTCTCATTCCCTTCCCCGTTCTCTTTCTCCCTTCCCTTCCTTCTCTTCACATTCCTTTTCTTTCTCCATAGCATGTCCCTCTTCTCCCTTCCTTCTCCCATTTGTTGGCTCGGGCCCCCCCCCCCGCTGGTACATGCTAAAAAGTACTATTGTGCCTGTGGCAACTTCACGCGCGCCAGGGTAATAATAAACTTTATTTCGAACTTCTTCAATGGCGTCGGTATTATCGTTGATGTACGACTTCCACGATCATCTAATCGTTGCTATCAGTTTGATACCTTCCCTCGGTGAGTAGAGACCGTGGGCCTACCATTTTCCCGCAAAAATCAATAAAAAGGGTCAATTTATTTGACAGGGGTCAAATTTTAAAAATTGCTCCAAATTTGATAAAAAATGGTGCAAATATGGTGGAAAGATCATAGGATAAAATTAAGGAATAGTTTTGAGTGTCTCAATGCGTGCTTAAGAAAAGTAGGGGGGTAAAAGATCAAGCCCATTGAATGCAATGGACGTTGACCTTCTGTGCCCCCTCATCGAAAAACCAAGCATTTTAAGACAGTCAAAACATTCCTTATTTGAATCCTTGAACTCCACCAATAATTGGCACATTTTGTATCCAAATCGGAAGCAACTTTAAAATTTGACCCATGTACAAACTGAAAATTGACCCATATTATGATTTTTGCTGTTGTTTAGCCTATACTCTGAAACTTTAGGGTGGACATATTACAAACTATACCTTTTCGAATCTTATGGTTAGGACACATAACATGGTATGCTTTTCAACATGATTCGATCAATTTACAAATTTGACGCATGTACCCCCCAAACTTTGTTTTGGCCCCCTCTCCTAAGGCACCACTTGCAGCACTTAAGAATCACGTTTCAGGGGTTACGGTCGTCGGTCAAAATATTTATTCACTCAAACCTTTTGTACTTGAGATGTTAAAATGTGTGCTAGCTCCAGGTAATATCTTTCTTATCTTGAAGCAGATGAAACTATACTGCTTGGGGGGTCCAGGGGGCGGAGCCCCGGAGGCTCTCGATTTTTAAAGCAATGTTTGAGTGCCTTCGGAGAGCTCTTTATCTCATTATTATTATCGCCAAATTATCTATATCACCCCTAGTGGGGTCCAAGGGAGGGGGCAAAGCCCGGATCTCGGTTTTAACAAGTTTTAAACAACTTCAAAGTACATTCAAAGGGCTCTTAGTTATGAACTATAGGCCTATACTGATTGGACAGTTCAATTTTATTTTTTCCCATCGTCATTTCAGCGCCCCTCCCCCAGCTACGCAACTGCTCGCTATGACTCGCCAGTAGAAAGTAATTTGTCCCGTCGGTTCGAAATCTGAAGGGGGAGCCATACTGAGTCCTCCTAGGCACACAACGCACAGACTCATTAGTCCTTCTCATCCCCTTTCCCTTCTTCTTTCTCTCCCTCTTCCCCTTCCCTTCTCGTTCCCCTTTCTTTTTCTCTCCTCTTTCCCTTGCTTTCTCCCCTTCTCCCCATTTTTTGGCTTACGGCCCCCCCCCCGCTGGTTACACGTAAAAAGTTACTAGTGTACTGTGGCAACTTCACGCGCGCCAGGGTAATAATAAACTTTTTACTTTTACTCTTTCAATGCGTCGGATATAATTGATGTACCGACTTCCACGATCATTCTAATCGTTGCTATCAGTTTGATACCTTCCCTCGGTGGTAGGAGACCGTGGGCCTACCTATTTCCCGGACATCGGTCGAGTTTTGGGAAAATAGTAGGCTCCAGTTACCCGAGTAGGGCAGGGCGTCGTAGGTACCATAGGGACAGGGTGGAAAAAGTCCACGGGGCCCGAGAGGTTAGGGCCCCCAAAAAGATTGGGAGAAGAAAAAAGAGAAGGAAAAGAAAGGAAAAGCAAGAAAAAGAAAAAGGAAAGAGGAAGTGAGAAGAGGGAGAACAAATATATAAGATTGCTTTTCAAAACAAGGCCTAATGCAAATGCTGTGACGCGCATTTGTTAATCCTGGGGCCCTTAGCCTGCCTGATAACGACAAAGCGAGAGGCCCTATCTTAACCAACGTCGGCAAGTCGATTTAATTATTACTAGGGGAAATTAATACCAGGCTCCTAAATAAACAAATGATAATGGAATTGGATTCATTGACCCTTGTTATGGGTCCCGCGGTGGTTTGTTATTCTGTATTAAAATTGGATCCATTCTGAGTCTATTGACTCCTAATGGAAAATTCTGACTCTTGCTATGTTTTCTAGATAAAATGAGGAATCGGGGGCCCCGGAAGTTCTAGAGAAAAAAGAGATTTTAGAGAAAAAAGGGCCGTGGAGGGGGCCCGTGAAGACTAAAGATACTGTGTTTAGCGTGGATTTTAGTACACGTGTTTGAGCCCAAGATACTTATGTCTTCTCTTAAATTGGACCCACTTCTTTACGTTTTTTCACAATGGCACATTCAGCCCCTACAAGATATTCAAGAAAGGGGGACGATCCGTTTTAAGTATATGAAGTTTTCTTTTTTATAGATTGGCATTCACTCTAAAACCCCCATCTGTAAGTTTTCGCGCCGATATTTTTTTTTTTAGATCCGTTTTGATGTGAGGCTTAAAAAAGAAAACGAAGAGAGAGAGCGAGAGTCATCTCTAACAGATTCTCAGATGTGTTGAAACGGCAGGGCTCTCAGGATTATGTAGTCTGGTCATTATTTTCATTGATTTATTATTTGAGTAACATTTGTTCTTTAAATTACCCACGCGAATGATATCTGTTGGTCCACGGTTCCGCTCGAACAGTTTTAATTTTGAATCTAATATTTGCATTAGGATTGATAACATTAGTTACATTTATTAAGGCAAATCTCGACGGAGAAACGACAAAAATATATTATACAAAATAATTAAGAGGTAAAAGTAAATTTTTTTACAACAGTCTTTGTTCTGGGCATAAACATTTTAGCAAGATTTTATGTTTAATACAGTGATTCAATTGTTACCTTAATAAAAGTGGTGTTTCAGTCTTTGGGTGTTGCGGGGTAGCCACGATTTCTCATGCATCTGCCCTAACTGTTATCATTGGGTCTTTACATAGGCCGCTTGCATATAAGCCAGGGGGGGCTTTATGGTAAAAAAATGAAAACGATAAAATAAAGTGAAAATGATGAATGTGAAGGACCATACAAAACCGCTACCCTTGGAAGAAGCACGATGAATTGTGCTAACCTAGGGGCCCCAGTTGTTGTTGTCCACGGGCCCCCCAAATGATAGCTACGCCATGCGAGTAGGTATTTCGCAAAATATCCCTTCATGAGCAAGTCAATATGGAAAGCTGTATACTTATAGTGTCCTGTACTATAATACACTACGGAGGGCACACTGAGGACGTCGTCCTTAGTACTCTATAAGCTTCTATGTAGGCCTAGACTCATGTACTTAGGCCAACTTCAGAGGATCAATAAGATTTAGCTTATCTGGTTGGCACACACCAATACACTAAGTGTTAAAAAAAAAAAAAAAATTTTTAAAAGTTCGCCAAGTCATGTAATACAATAAAGTCGACAAACCTCACTGCCTCAGTCAACCTATCAGCACAAGAAAAGTTAGGTGCACTTCTACTGAAACACTTGCGTCAAAAATGAGTCAAGGTGACTCATTTTGAGACTTTGAGACGAAAGTGTTTCACTAAACGGGCAAAGTGACTAACTTTTTTCTGGTGTGTATTACATTGTTTCAAATTTGTTCTTTTGGGATTCCAAATGTCCATGCCGCAACTCGAGGGCTTATCGTTTGCGTCGAGGTGGACGGTAATTTATGATCAGCCCCCAATATATATGCGAGTGGCATTATAGTTCTTGGGAGGAATACCTCATTTTCGCCATATGTTTGTTTTCTAGGGCGATGGACACTAATGGAATTGGCCAAACAACCTCCTATTGCATACATAGAGTTAACCTGGGATTACGGGATTTAAACTAAAAATACGGACAGTCCGAAATATATATTGTCATGGTCACTTCAAAAGTCATAGTAAGCCATTATTAATTTTGGGAACTCAAATATTATAAACGTAATGAAATTTTCACATTGGAAATGAGAATATTTATAGGCCTATATAAATATTCAACTATAACCTTCCACTATTTTCAATGATTTTTATATCATTATAAGATAAGATGCAATGTCATGACTATCAAACGAGATGAAAGAATTGATGACCTGCTGAACATAAAATATTTTGCTCTACTGGGAGTCAGATCATGGGGACCAAAGTCTTTGGAACTCAATCCCAGATAATTTCAAAAACGTTACAAATTTAAATGATTCAGAAAAAAAAGTATAAATTGCTATCATTCATCAGCAAATTTAAGTATAAATATTTGGCTTGGGGCTTGCTGTTTGTGTTCCCTTGTTTGATTGTATGGTCATATAGTTTCTTTTATGTTTAAAGGTTATTATAGGAACAAGTTCAGTTTTTTCATTTGGGGGTGAGCCGCTTCGGCCTCCTTTTAGCCTTTTGGTCATCCCTCCACGTCATGGTTTTAATATACTAGTGTTTATGTAGTATTTTATTAATGTTGTCATTGTATGTGGAAATAAAATTACCTTAAATGGAGGCATTCTCTGATCTTTGGTTTTACAGATAGCATGCCCTTGAAGTTTAGCATAGGCTGTACATTTAAAACAAAATCTCCGTATATCAGAGGCAGCGCCAGGGGTGGCAGGGGGCGGTCGCTACTAAGAGTTACGTTAAATTAGAGATGTTTAATTATTGAGTTATCCTGTAAAGCCTGTAATCCTGTAAATTCAATACAATTTTCTCTGATGTTGAAATTAATCATCGTGTAAATAATATATCTAAGTATTACGTGAATATTTCTTTTACACGAAACTATCAATATATTTATTAGATAAAAAGTAATTATTTATTTATATCCCTTTATTACCTTTTTCTGGTAGAGGGGTATAAAACTGATATTACATGCAAATTACTAGTCTCTGTTTGCTAGATGTGCTTTCTTCCGTTAATTGTCGTAAAGCATGCCTTAGTGTTACTTAAGACTAGTTAGAATGGTGTCTAACATAGCCCTCATCCAGCCCGCAAATCCTTATGTCAAATAGCTCGCGATCGCGCCCTCCTGGCCGTGAGCAACGTTCAGCAAACGTTGTTGAACAGATTAGCACTGGAGCTAGCACACATTTGTAACACATCTCAAGTACAAAAGGTTTTGGAGTGAATAAAATAGTTGACAGCTGCCGTAACCCTGAACGTGATTCTTAAGTGCTGCAAGTGGTGCCTTAAGGAGAGGGGGTCAAAACAAAGTTTGTACAGGGGTCAAATTTGTAAATTGATCGAATTAATGTGAAAAGCATACCATGTTATGTGTCTAACCATAAGGATTCAGAAAAAGGATATAGTTTGTAATATGTACAGCCTGAAGTTCAGAGGTATAGGCTAAAAAACAGCAAAAAATCAATAATAAGGGTCAATTTCAGTTGTAAAGGTGAAATTTTAAAGTTGCTCGATTTGGAACAAAATGGTGCAAATTATTGGGGAGTTCATAGGATTTAAAATAAAGGAATAGTTTTTTGACTGTCTTAAATGCTTGGTTTCCGATGTAGGGGGGCAAGAAGGTCAACGTCCATTGCAGTCAATGGGGCTCTTGATTTGTACCCCCTCTTTCTTAAGATCGCGTTTTTCAGGGGTTCTGTCACAGTCTGTCAAAATATTTAATCACTCAACCATTTTTGTACTTGAGATGTGTACAAATGTGCTGCTTGCTGCTCTGGGTTATATCTGAAAGCTCTCTGAAGGCACTTAAACATGTTCAAACCCAAGAGCTTCGGGGCTTCGCCCCTCCTGCCCCCCCCCCCCATCAGGGGCAGTATAGAATCTGCTTCATGATAAAGAAAACTAAGAAGAGCTCTCCGAAAGGCACTCAAGCAT
>JAMKCH010013980.1:0-32096 GCA_023653785.1 Ophioderma brevispina | reverse complement strand
ACCATGCAGCACTACCCCTGGTGTCAAATAGAAGTGCCAACTAAATTGACTTTTGATCTTAATCATGTGCTTTGTTTGTTTGTTTGATTTCTATAACCTGGGACACTAAAACAGACAGAATATGATTATCCATCTGTTCTCTCCCTTGAGTCGTTTGTAACAATAAATCAGCATACCAAATATGAATTTGATACATGGACTGACAATATGCAGACACACAGCATGCCACTGTACGGTCTCCCTGATTAAAATCAGACAACTTAAAACTTAAACTCAAAATTTCAATCAAGATTGTATTAATTCCTAAGGATGGAAAATTCAACACCTACAACAACAAAACAATATCACACTACATTACTTACTGTTTCCTAATGCCTTGCAATGTAATGCATCATCTAAATCTCTTGCTGTAGCTGGGTCGATGGTGAAGATACACTCCTTGCGAAGATCTTTTCTCCTGGCGAACTCTTCCTTGGGAATCTGCCATGGGAGATCAGGGGAAGGCAATCTAGTACCTGCAGAAAATAAGAAGCCAAAATTTCAATTTTTTAACAACGTTAATTTTTTTGAGGTAAAATTCTAGATTCTGAGCAGTTTATATTAACAGGAAAAGGTTGCAAAATACATTTGGTATACACCCAACACTTTCACTATCATTTTGTGGAGTGTTAAAAAAATCATCCACACAGTATGTGTAATGAGAAAGCTTGAATGAGCCATTTTTGCAAAATTATTCAGGTACGGACAGTTTTTAATAGCCAGTGTTTTCAAACCAATGAAGGGAAACCGGTGAAATTTTCACTAGAGTTACAATATTAAAGGTGTGTGACCTGATCAACAATCTTGTCCCCTCCCCTTTACTCCATTAAAATTGAGATTTTGGCATCAGAGTAAAGTTCCTATTTTTCTCAGTAAAATTCAACACCCAAATGTTATGAGCAAAACTGTCTCCAAATGTAGTCAACCACATTTATTACCATACTGTCCTATCAATTTAGTACACGTTTTACTATCCAAACTGCCAGAACGATTTAACTCAAAATTTGTAATTACTGTCCATTCAATTAGCTTAGACCCTCGGTTTTTAATTAATATTAGAGAAGGTATTAGTGTCGGGAGTAAATCGTGAAAGAAAGTTGGTATTCATCTAATTACCCAACAAGATTTTGAAGCTGCGTGCTGAAAAGTATTTCTTCACACCCAATTCTATTCAATTTCTGCGATTTTTGGCCACCAATCTGCAAGGAAACGGAACCAGCCGAATATTCGTAATGAGCATAAACTTTTTCAGGAATGTTCCATTTATAAGATAGGTGCGTGTAAAGCGTTGCATCGCTCTTTGAAAGTAGAAAACATTGATCGATATCATCAACAATGCTTGTAATGTATAAATAGCGTCTATTTTATTCCAGGGAATTTGAATGTAGTCAATCATTGCCCTGATCAACTTTTGTGTTATTCGTGGTGTGTTTATAGATGATGCGACATCAATGTTTACAAACGCAACTTAGCATCTGGTCTACTGACGTGATCGAGGTGCGAAGGACATCACATATGCACATACAGCTACAGCACTATTCAATGGGCTTTTTATACTGATTGAGCGCGAATTTTAAAAGCACAAGCCCTACAGGTGCTTATGCATACCGCCGGGCAGCGCTTTGTTTCTTGCCCGGCGGTGATGTCACATCGTCTATACAAAAATCTGTCGCTTCAAACTTTCAAAGAAATACAAATACAATACATTCTTTGTATTATGTCCTTTTAAGAGAAGATGGCACAATATGAGCAGGTCACTGTCCGACCAAGGTCTTCTGGTCCGCCGATATTGATTGCAGTGGGTATCGTTACATCGATAGTCGCTTCCTACCTCGTATGTATAATACCAAAGACCACCTCACACGTCATTTGTTAATGATACCAGACGATGGACAGATCATTTGCAACTTTGAGGGGAAGAGGGTCAAATTTCAATAGATTTGTAGGTAAAATTCCATCCATATGTTTTGAAATTTAAAAATCCTGTTGGGTAATTTCGTGAATACAAACTTTTCTTTCACGATTTTTTCCCGACACCTCTACCTTCTCTAATATTAATTTAAAACTGAGGGTCTAAGCTAATTGAATGGACAGTAGATGTTTTTGGTGATAATGCTTTCATCTCCAAGAAAAAACATCATATTACAATTTGGACCATGATCAGGTCACTCACCTTTAAGTAGGACACCAAATGGAAAACACCACTTGATTTTGTTAATATTTAGTATTCCTTGAGAGGGAATTTTGGGACATGCTGTGTGAACAGATAAAAACAGTCTGGTGTATACCTAATACCTTTATTCCAAGAGTTCAATAAATCTTAACCTTTTTCTTAATTGTAAAAGACATCAAAAACTTTTCACTATCAACTCACCAAATTTACATATTGTTTTCCTTTTTCATAAATAGAAAAATCACTTTACAGTGAGCTGATGAATAATATTAAAGGCACTATCACAGACTTGTTAAATCAGAAAATAAACAAAAATATCTAAAATTGATTTTTTGCATGTCTGTAAAAAGTATAGGTATACTAATACGGCGGTCCGGTAAGTACGTATATCCTGTTTCTAAAATTGAAAAAAAAAAGTTGGCGCAGCGTTTGAAAATTCCCAAGACTGGAATAATACCGAAAGGCATTGTGGGAAAAATAGATTCGTCCGTAGAAATTGCGTGTTAACTTTTCCGTGTCTGCAAGTACCGAAGTACCCGACAAAAACGTTCAATTTTCTCGCTAGGTTCTATAGGTTAAGACCCAATTACGATACATATTTAAAACAAAACATAGTAACGGACCCTCTGATGCCAAAACTTCCATAGAACCCCTCCGTTTTCCGGAGATATTTGAGATTTAGTTTCAATTACACACATTGTCTATGACGGACTGATAACGTTAATCTCTCGCGCAGTACCAATTTAGATAATATCTTTCGCAGTCTGCGACACAGACTACACACTTTCTGGACCGCCGTAGTTATGCTTTGACATATGGGGCTGATATTTGGCTTGAAGGTAGGGGAGGACAGTCTCACCTTTGTTTGCAGGGTTTTGGAGTGACCCAAAAGGTCAAAGGTCATCTGAGGTCAATTTGCATAGAAATGCCCTATGACCACCAAATTTGGTCAAAAGGACCGCTTGGACCTGAGCACAGAAGAAATCTGAGGTCAAATTTCACAATCATAGGTCAAAGGTCAAACACTGGGGAAATGCACTAGTGTACATTAATAAATAACAATGTACATGAATGACTGCATTTAAAAAAAATACAATCATAGTGACAATTGTTTCTTATCACTTTGTCCACTTATAATTTTTATTCCATTACAAACTATTTAAAACATGATGGGAAATTCAATCTTATAGTTATCACATTACGTTAAGATTTCACTACATTACATTGTACATTAAACTCTGTTAGCACTTTTTTTAAGGCAGTATCAGTGATTCACTCAAAAGAGTCAAAATATTCAAAATTTGCAGTAGTCGTCTAAAAGTAAATTTGCATTTTTTTCCAAATTAAAAACTGACAGAAAGGAAGAAAACAATAGTGTTCAAAGATATGAATCTCCATTCAATTATGTGTTGTAGTATGTGTCCGTAGTATAGTAATGACTTAAATATCCGATTTTGTCTTTATTAAGTTGCTTTTAGTCTTATCACTTGCAGGGTATGTCAGGATAGCATTGTTACAGACATGCAATAATTTGATTTTTGATGATTTTTTAGATTTTCTGATTTGGCTGATCACTGACAGTGTCTTTAAATGCACTTGCCAAATCAAAGTGCAAGCACGAGTCCTCAATATTGCACATTTACAGGGTCACTCAATACATTTGATTACATGTATTTTGAATTAGAGGGGGTAGGTGGAATTATTTCTCCCCTGAGGGCAAATTTGAGGAAGGAAAATAGTTTCTGGCACTTCAAACTAGTGGAAGCCTAATATGCGCCCTCAGACCAAAGGCTAAGTAAATCCTTTGCTATAGATCCCGGGCTTGACCCCATCGACGTAGTGTGCCAGCTTGCGCACCCGATGAGTAGGTCACTAGAGGGCGTGAGAGTGCTTCTCGACGGACTAGGCAGGATCGGCTTTCTGCTGAGGTAGACTCAAGTATTTTGGAATACCAGCCGCTAGATACATTTTTGGTACGTTCCAAATGTGACTTTTCAACTTAAAAACCAATAAATTTCTCCCTGGGGAAAGAGTTCCATATGTACCCCCCTGCTTAAAATTTTACAGGAAACAAATTATATTTATTTATGGCCTACACTAACAAAAACCCTAACCCTAAGGCCAAAAATAAAAAATAATTTGTTACATGTACAACTTTCAAGGGGGGTACATATGGAACTCTTGCCCTACCGGAAAAGTATTAGATTTTACAATTTTACACATTTTATACTGCAGGAATGGCACCTTGTCCAACCATCTCTGGCGCAACTCTTTTGATGTTCTCCTTTGTTTTAATAGCAATTTTACTCACATTTTTTCCTCAAGAGTATTTTACTCTTTGGAGCAAAATTCACCAGAGTGGAATTTCTAATCTGAAGATTGGAATCTGAGAACAGGAAATTGATAAGTGACTTCACTCTTAGATTTCAGAGAGTGAAATACAAGGTTCAAGAGTATTTCACTCTTGTGGGTGAGTGAAATTGCTTATTAAATGGTGTACTACAAGTTGCAATACATGTACATAGCAGTGTCAATTTTGCACAAGTCTCGTCACTCTGGAGTTGTTGGTGGCATATTTTCTCTTTCTTTCTTCATCTTTTGTAGTTCTTCCAGCATATGGCTAAGAGGATCCCCCGGTCTGTGATAAATTATCTCGGCTGTTAGTTTCTGTACGTAAAAATAAACAAAGAAATATTCAATTAATAACACGCCTTGATTCTAGGTGCTACAATTACTTGGTTACTCTGAACCTGGAATAAAGTTATGCAGTATTTAATCATTTTTTTTGCATGTACATATACCTACCATTAAATTAACAAATACCAAAAAAAAAAATCAAGCAACAATCTGTTATGATACCAGAGCATTTTTGTATTAAATGTCCAGATCTGAAAAAAAATTAAATTAAGTGGAACTGAAATGTGATACAAAAATACTCATAAAATTAAAATTGAGTCAATGGAACCAATGGAAATTTTCAGCATACTGTATTGTCTGTAATAAATGCTTCCCACTATTAATAAAATTCCCCTCAATTTGTTTTTCTCCCAAACGATCCCAAGTGTAGAAAGGTTGCTGGTTCATATCTCACTCATTGAAATATAAACCAGCAACTCACTGAATCCTTATTTCATTTGATAATGATTTATTTATAACCCAGAATATGAAAAAGATTAAACCAGTGGCAACTGAAGAAGTAGACCAAAAAACAATAAAATACCTCTGCATAGAGCTTTGGGATAAAAAGTGTACCCTTTGAGCTTGGGATTTGGGGCCATGAGACAAACTTTTGTTTTTGTTTTCCTTTAGTGTTAAGTATTAACAACTTTTTGAGAAATATGTGATGCGGTCTGGGAAAACCCGCCACATGGTGGGAAATTTATATTTTGACTTTTTACTATCACTGCAGAGTTTGAAATATTAAGTTTCCATAACTGTTTACTTCTTTCTTCTTTGATACATAAATCAAAAGTTATGCCTTATACAATCTGACAAAAAACAGATTTTAAGCTATTTTCTTTATTTTTTCAAAACTGTCCTGTGCGACATGTGGCGGGTTTTCCCAGATCACATCACTTATGTAGAATTTTCTAGTCTTTCATACTAAAACACTACACAAAGCATTCAAAATTTTATGAAGGCAAGAAGAAATTGTATGAGTGACAGAATTCATGTTGAAAAGGTTCCAAACTGTAATTTTGTTTTTGTGTCGTCTGCAAGAATTGCAGAAGGCACATCTGGTTGTATGTCTGTGTATTCTGACGGTGTGTGTGTGTCTGTGGTCAAAATGTAATCCTTAATATATTGCATGCTGTATGAGTTCCGTAAGGGCTATGATGATGTAAATTGGTGGAAAGGAGAGGGTGGGGTGGGGTGACTTGTTGGTGACCTCATGTGACCTTGGTGCACTTGGTGGTTTTTGACCACCACCCAAGCTCCAGGAGCAGGTCTCTCCCTCACTATACCTCAAAGGCAGCTATTTATTTTTGACTTTATCTTTTTTGGACTTAATGTTTCCCTCTAACCTGAAAAAAATAATGAACATTTTAATATATTTCTAAAAGAGCAAGTTAGCGAGATTTGAACCCGAGGCCACTGTAATCATGAGGGTCAGCTACCTAACCATAAGCCAGTCGAGGATGGTGATGCCGGATTTGCAATTCTCTCTAATCGAATTTACTGGCTAAATCGCATACTTGCCTATTGTGGTCAGTACCTCAAAAATGAAAGCTCCTCTCTGGAATGGTTGCCACAACCTATGCTCCGGAGCATGATGGTGGTCAAATCTCACCCTTGCGATCCTGTTAACCCATTGCCTTTGGCCGGTCACATGTTACCGCGGCCTGCCGTGTGAGTTCCGTAGGGCTACGAATGAGTAACTTGGTGTGAAAGGAGTGGGGAAAGAGGTGGGGTGACTTCATGACCTCCATGTTTACCTTCATGACCCTCATGTGACCTTTGGCCCCCCCCCGCCACATTCACACACTGTGGCGCAGACGAAACCGTGTGGTGACCGCGATGTATTTTTATTCTATTACTGGCAATGTTGAAATAAAATTAGTCCATTACATTTATTAATAAACTTCTTTTTTCTTTTTGAAAGAACAGCTTTACACCTGTACGAAAACTGCACTAAAACAAAATTAAGCCCACGTTAGCCAGTGCAGACGATTGTGCACATTGGTCTGGAAATACATTAAAGTAGATCTAAGCCATCATTCCTTTTACAATAGCATAATTTGCATGCGTGCGTTCCCTCTCGCGTACCTTGCACTGGCTCATGATTTGGGTGCCACGTGCACCATAATTGCTGATGCCAAGTGGCTCAAATCGTGTTGCAGTGCATAATTTGCTGAGCCCTGGCTCCAAAATGGCATTATCCGAGTTTTTTCGTTATTTTTTTGCCTGTTGATGAGGTGACTTTCATTTTCCATTATTCATCAGATTTCTTATTGACTAAAGGTGTGCAAAATGCCTGGGGCAAAATGGAAATAGATGCGCCGAAGAATTTTCACTAAAGTATAGGCATGCAGAAAAAAGTCTGGTTTTGCTTCAAAGTTATCAAACTGCTAAAACGGTGAAAACGACGATATTTGAAAATAACGAATATTTTGGGACATCTTGAATTTTGGACGCGGGTATTTATTTCAGATTTTTATTACACGTCATAGCAGTTACAAAAACTGAATTGCACATATTTCCAATATTTACAAACATTAATAAGTTCCACCAAATCACATCACATAAAAGTATATCATTGCACAATCTCACAAAAATTAATCTATACAAATAAACAATGCGATGGTTCACTTAGACCTTTCACTGAAGCTGGCAGAGTTCATAAAAAATGCCAGTGCCAAATTTGCACTACTTTTATAATAAACAAACATATATGAATCACACGATTTGCAAAGCACTACAGAAAATAGTTTTGAATAATAATGGATAGTGAACTCTCTGAGTAAATATTTACTATTCAATATTTTGTGAGGTAACATAGGAGGACTGTTTTTTTGAATCTATCATTCGTACTTATCTATGGGGTTTGTATTTGGCTCTTCTGCGTATCTCGATTGCCGATCTATAATCAGAAAACAGGGAACCACTGAGAGAATCTCACAGAGCTGCAAAGTTGAAGTCTGTGCTCATAAAGCGGTTCTAATTGAAGAGATTCCAACGCTTCGGGATAAGATCTATACTCCAGAGAAATGGACTGTACGGCAGGACCGCTTCTGGATTTTCTCAAGGCGGTTCACCTGCCCCTGAGTGAGACCGGCAGTCCAGAGAGGGGCAGCATAATCCAGACATGGGCGGATATAGCCTTTATAGACAATGAGAAGATCTTCTTTTCCTAGTCCAGCTTCTTTAAGTTCGGAGCATGAAAAGCTTTTTGTTTGCTTTGGTATACAATGAATTTACCGGTCCCTCCCATTTCAAATCCTTGTCAATTATTACACTTAGTAATTTGACTTTGTCAACAACAGCAAGTTTTTGACTAGAAAATGCAGACATCCACGTTTGGAGATGACTTGCGGCCAAAGTAAACCTACATGACCTGACATTTGGACGGATTGAGTTTGAGCTTATTAACAATGGTCCACTGGTGTAAATAGTCTAGGCTTTTCTGAATCTCTCCAGGACACCCATACTTCTGCCTTCTGCTTTCACCCAGAGTCAGATCATCAACATATGTTGATGTCTGTATTTCGGTCTTCCTCTTGTGCGCTGTTGATAATACTCAAGAAAATGATTGGGGCCAAAATTGTACCCTGTGGAACCCCTCCCAGTAAACGTTTGCCATTCAGAGAGAGTGTTTTTATATTTGACCCTTTGTTGTCTCCCAGAAATGAAGTCCACCACCCACTGTATAATAGATGGTGATACTCCCATGCTCAAAAGATTGGTGAAGGCAATATTATGGTCGATTACATCGAACTCCTTCGAGAAATCTGTTAGCACAAGAGTGCTGATCAATGTTGTCAGATTTCTCGGCTTCTGAGGCTAATTGGTGAAAAACATCGATAAGACAATGAGTGGTCGACATACCTTTCTGGTTACCATATTGTCTGTCATCGACATATGCTTGTATTGCATCTATAACAAACTTAGAAACTCTTCCTTCAGTATTTCTAGTCTCAAAAAGCGATGTGGGTGGGTAACGATAAACTCAGAATCGACTTTCATGTGGCCTAATGACTGAGTGCACAGTATGCGTTAATTCACTAAGTGGTTCACACTTCTTAGTTAGTTCCACCTTGCATAATTTTATCTTTTTTAAAATGCCATCCATGCCTTCACAGAATTATCATATCCATTTGACATATCTGATTTTGCCCGAGTGAAGTTAAATTTTCCCTTTGTGTATTGGCTTTTGAAATAAACACTGGGAACGTTTGAAGCAAAATACAACATATTAGGATGCTCGCGTACATTCACAAGCGCTTTCCAGTTACACGATTTACGCAACTTTAGGCAAAATATGTGTAAGTGCTGAGCTGTGCCCAACAGTTGCGTTTGCGTTTTTGTGATGGAACCCCATTATTAGGATGCTTATGTACATTTGTAGGGGTCATCATGTTCAGTAAATTTCATTTTGCAATGGTCAGATGCTTTATGCTGATGGTATATAGTCGTTTAGGAATTTTTAAAAATATGTTATCATGCGCATCATGTTGTGCGTTCAGTGAGCATACATTCAGAATAGCGTGCACCACCCCCGGGTAGTCCTGATGATCATGATAGATAGTCTTAACTTTTTATGGCGGTGTATCATAGACTATTATAGTCATGGGACGAGTTATGTGTAGTAAAAGTGCCGTTTAAGCCAAGATACACAGACCGCTTCTGCTCTAACTTTAAAGCTGCAAAGTGGCTTAAATATCATTATTTGCAATAAACGTTATATTGAAGGCATTCTTGGAGTAGTCCTGCATCATGTGATAACCATTTTTCGAGATTTAAAATTCACATTATGAAATTTTTCAGGTTGAAACTTACCCTTGTTTTGTCTATATTGGGCTGCCAATTTGGCAGGCCTGTGCACATGTTGACATGAACTTTTTTGGGAACAAAATTGTAGCATCGGTTACAAATTGGTAAGACCAATTTAAGACAATTATTCTACAGACTCTAGAGGATGCTATGTATGTCAAAAGAAAATTATTTTTTCTATATTAGGAAAATACTCTACAACCTTAAAGACACTATCGTGATTTGAAAAAAGATTGAATTGCAGGAATAGCTCAAATGTGAAGAATAAGTTGTAGAAGTCGCATAGTTACCTTTTACAAGCTGTAGAATAACGGAAAAGGAAGAGAGAGAAAAACGTGCAGGTGCCAAGATTTACGATTCTTATCCATCAAGTCCGTGTTGTAGTAAGTGTCAGTCGGGACAGTAATGACTTAAAATCTCTGATTCTGTACTTATTAGGTGCTTCTGGTCTTATCATTTGCAGGGTATGGTATGTAGGATACCTGTACTCTGTTACGTACTTGCTAAAATCTGATTTTTGATGCTTTTCGATTTGCTGATTTAGCAAATCACTGATAGTGTCTTAAATGGCATTGGAACTCCACAGAACAGTTGTAAATTATGGCACCAAAGATTATGTCCAAATTTTAAAAGATGATGCCATAAGTACAATTATTGGAACTAACCCCAGGGCCCAGGCTAGTGCATATCGCTGAAGGTAGTGTGTGGTCGTTCAAAAAATCCTTTTCCAGGGATTATACTAGGACTATTAGGAGTTTTCACATATTTTCATTTTTTTACCTTACATGTTCCTGGGCAACTGCAAGTAGTAGATAATAGTAGTAGTAGTAGTAATGAGTATTTACCAAAAAAAAAAATCAATCCAAATCATGAAATTGAATGAAACCAACCTGGAATATTTGCATAATGTTGTGCTTTCCATATACTTAATCGCCCTTGCATACGGATCTGGAACAGGAGGAAACGTATCAGGTTCATCAATCGTCTTCTTTAGTGCTTAGCTTATCAAGTTTTTCACTCAAGGTTTCCTCAATCATCATGGCTTCCCTAGTACGAGTATTTGTTCTGGTTTGTGGTTATCACGTTTTTTTCTTTTTTTGCAATAAAAATTCCTTCTGTTAGGAGAACCTTGCCTTTTCTTTGGCGACAGGTTCATTTGGTAAATTGTCAGTATCTGCCATTTTTGAGACTATTAATGAGTAAGTTTTAAAATGCTTGATTTGGACAGTAAAATCCTGGCAAGTACATACTGATCATGCAATACTAAATGTTTACTCCTGTTGGCCTAGCCAAACATTACAATGTGTTATAATTGTCATGTCAAGTGCATCAGGCAGCCCTGGCATGCTGAATCAGCAGGCAGACAGGGTGAGTGTTTGGGGTGCCTGCAATTTCCCAGTCTACCGAAAGCAAGTACAAAATGTAATTGAAGGGATAATCACCAGATATCACCCAGTACTGCACACGGATCACGTGACGGGGATTCCCCATTACAATTTTCGCTACATCACAAAGATGGTTCCAAAAGTAATTTTTCTTCGCAGTTGTAAAGTCATGAGAGTCTCGGTGGGAAACATGCTCGGAAGTGGCTAATTCACGGCCGCGATTGTAAGATTTTGAAATGAGAAGCAGCTCCCCTGTTCAGTCTATTGTGCAACAAGGGTTGCAATCAAAGGCCAGCAGGGCAGGGCGGTCCTACACAGCCGCATGCCATGCAGGGATTGCAGGCCCGGGTAATTAACCCTGTCTCAGAATCAGACAATGTCAGAAGCAAAAAGTAGTCAAACTTATCTGATCATGATGACTCGAGTTAAATAAAAATGATGAATTATAAATATAAAAAATGAACAATGAATGATGAATAAAATAATAAAAAATGAGATTTTAAAAAAAGAAAACCAAGGAGTGCGTAGGAAATTAAATTATTCTGAATATTTGGAAAATTTGGTCTGGATGGAAAGCTTAATTAAGTAACGTAGTTACCTATAATCCAAAATAAGTTGAAAATTGTCCACATTGTTGATATTTTGCCCTTTTAATTTCCAGCACAATAGCTTACTCGAAAACGATCCGACAAATCCACATCGCAGGCAATGGGGACGTCACAGTGATGACCATCAATAATTTACGTCGTTGTGGACCATCATATCGCCGTGTTGCCACTTCAATAATAATTAAACACAACGAATGAAACAAAATATGTCATTCTGTAACTTTTTTTTCTAATTTTATTATACTTTCATTAAGCCATCAATATAGCTAGTTGTCGCAATAACAATTTGAGTCAACACGATGTTTTGGTCGATCACTTTAACGTCACGAGGACGAGCAAAATTGGGTGCTTTTTGATCACATGAAGCCGTGGGAAAAATCCGCCCGTTTTTTCTTGTATGTCAAAAAAGCAAAAATTAAAAAAAAAAAAAACTTTGTTAATTTTACATCAAATTGTATTATTTTTTCGGGAATTCGTGATGTATGTACATTATATTTATGAATGTTGTAAATCAAAACGAGCTTGACACAAAATCTTGACGAACTATTTCCTTTAGTGGCCCCCAATTGTCAAAAAATTTGGAGATTTTACCCGTGGCAAAACTGAGTGTAAACTAACTGTGAATGTTTTAAAGGGGCTTTAGTGATCCACAGCCCGTCCTCCCAGACTACCTCAAAAAAGTTGAGATTTCATATCATCTGAACAGGTACAAAACATTAAGTATTAGTGATGTTGCCAAATCCTTACACCGTGCAAATTCGGCCATTGTCTGGAAATAATTTGCAATTTGATATTTTGCTGTCCGTAAACGGACAAGAAATTATAGACAGTGGCCTCTGGGACCGTGGGAAACAAGGCACTTGCTCAATTAAAAAACCGCAAAAGTCGGGATCAGCTAAAAAGTTGTGAATAGCTTTTCTCAGGATACTATCGCAAACAATGAATATAAATCAGAAGGGGCTGTGGGAATCACGAAATGCACCTTTAAGCTTGAAAATGTCTGTGTCGCAAGGAAGGAATTTTGTATAAGAATAATTAAGGCCCTGAATTGATTATTAGTTTCTAGGATCACCCGCCCGCGTTATGATTTTTTGGGCGGGTTGGTGCTGAAAATATGGCATTATTTTGAAAAATTCTGTTCAAGGATAACCTTTCAGTCGATATTGGAATTTGGTTGGTAGGAAAAACCTGTATCGGAAGTCTCGGAATGACTCTAAAAATAGACCCAATATTGTTCGTATTTTGTCGATCCCCTGTAGGTTCATTTCACTGTAAAAAATACGCATGTAGCCAAATAATGAATAATGAAATAGTTCCCTCATTATGGGCTGAAAAAAATGTGACAAGAAACTCATAATTGAGTTTCAAGGGCCTAAAGGTGCAACGAGAGATTTGAAGGCACCCAAATATTGTGTCATAACAGTCCTGTGTCATAGTAATTTCATGTAGATTAGACACTCAATAGATTTCGTACCTTGTATTTGGCTACAGAAGTGTCTTAAAAGAGAGAAAAAGGTGATTTTGATTTGCTTATATTTCAATATAAAACATGGGCTGAATTTCATATTTGCTACAAAATTAGAAATTTCACAATTTTAGTACCAAAGAAACATTTCTCAGCCTAATCCTTTCACATGGGATATTTTTGATGGAAAGCTTTACACCACGACCAAAATCAGTCTCTCGTTGCACCTTTAATATCGCAGCTCTCCGATAATAATTCAACGGCTGCTGGAAACGACCTTCCAATATGAAATAGCTGGGAAATAGCACCATATACGTGTTTACGCTCATCCATTACTAGTTGTTTTTTTGGTTCAGGCAAGTCAAGTTAGAGGTCATTTTCTTTGAGGTGGCACTATTTCATCATGGACAGAGTAAAACTTAGCATTTCCAGCTTTGCCGTTAATAAGTAAAACCTGGGATCCCAATTCTAATTACAAAATTGCTTATTTTATGATAAATACGCATTTTTGACCATCCCCGTTTGCAGGTATATAGTTTCCTAGACAATTACCAACATAACTCTGCAAAAAATCAAATTTTGCAAATTGGGGGCACTCCTCAAAAATGTGCTGTTATTACTTTAATTAAAACATGCATTTATATGCTCTCAGTAATAATTGTTTGAACCGATTCGAACAATCTGCTGCGTGTGTGCGTGAAAGACGCACTGCTGTAAACAGTGCGTATAAACACAAAGATAAAAATAGGCACGCAATACGCCCGTGTACTGGTCGCACACACCGGTAATGCGTACGCTTAGTTCAAATTATTATGGCGACTATAGTAGGCATATTAAATTTCTTGCATCACTTTGATTAGAACCATTTTAGAATATGGGGCATCTGTATGGGAAGCTCGAATCTATTCAGAGGAGAGCAGTCAGATGTACCATGAATAATTATAGTCGTTACAGCAGGTCACTAATTTAATATGCTGTCTGAGTTGGGTATCGAACCCCAGTGGCGGATTAAGGAAAAGGGCCCTGTCAGTAGCTTATGCCCCCCCTTTAGCGTCAAGAAGCGATGCAATAATGCACTTTAGTGCGACTAAGGTGTGTCCAAGGGGGCCTGAGAGCAATATTTTAGGGGGGGGCCTGTCGCAGCTGTGACACTGCTGACTCTTAAATCTGCCACTGTAAAACCCCTCATACCCTAGAAAGTTGCAAGACTCACAAACTTTCCACAAGGCAAGGGAGGGTCTCTTTTATCCGGTTCAAAAGCTAATGCACCCGGTCAAATGGCTCACTCGCCACATCAACAAGAACTGTTATATTCCTATCCAAGCTACAAAAGACTGACTACTTAAAGGTGCGTGCCGATCGTCTAAGTTGGGACCCCACTGATTTACCCGGAAGTAAGTATTCGAGTTTTGATATCAGATGAAAGGCCGTATTTTTCTCATTGTCGTCCTGAAATTTGAGCCCTCAAATCCATTTCATTCCAAGATATAACAAAAATAATGTTTTTTGGTTTTTTTAATGGTTTAAAATCATCAATATTTGCAGAGTATTGAATAGGGATTTGAAACATACATTATTGCAGATACCATCAAAACCACAAGTTTGTTTTCCACGGAACTTGATGGGGTGTATGCAAGTGCCAGGCTCTCATATCAAGTAGAGAACACAATGGACATAAATTGGAACAAGCACCTTTATAAAATTAATACCGTTAACCACACGAGAATGGAACTCTCTACCAGAAGAAATCACCAATATCACCGACCATAATAACTCAAGCAAAGCAATTCGACATTCACTCCTCAAGTAAAACCATACGCATTGCGCACATCAACCCTATCTGCTTTGCTTAATTTGGAAGCGTGGGATAGTATCCTACAAGAAAAGAAGACAAGAGTGTTTAATAAAGGGATAAGCAGCAATTTGCCATGTTTGCTGATCCGAAACATCTAAAAAAATCTTCAAAATTCTGATTTGGTATTTTGCTACTGGCATGGATGTCCAAACATAACCTGCAAGTGGTTGGCTGAAATCTGTGTATTAAAGACAAGGCGTACTTTTATTGGATTCTGTAATTTCTCGGGATGATTTCAGAATGTCCCATCATACAGTGCATGCTTGTGGTTACCCAGTGTAAATACCAGGGGTCAATAACGGTCACTTGCACAGCACAAGATTCAACAGTAAATTTGAATTTATGAGGGATATATTTGAATTGTCATTTTCAAGGTCCAGACATCAGTCGATATGGAAAATAAGTTGATGGCTAATAAGTGTATCAAGTCTGTTATCCCCAGAGAGTTTTCATTGTACAATCGTCTGACTACTAGCAGAGATAGAGCAGATATTAAAACAACCCTATTTTCTAACATAATTCAATGGGGAGATTGACAGTCAATGTAGTTGCACCCTGGTTTTGCATGGGATTGGGGGCTTTCTGACAACAGTCTCTGGTAAATTTCTATATGTGCGTATCCAAAATTCCGACTTGAGATAAGCCTTTCCTATGAATGTCCCAGATTTTTCAAAGCATACTTTTATGCATCATGACCGTACAGTTTAACCACAAACACCAAAATTATTGATCTTTGTATTTTGTCTGGTGTAAACCACAATGCTATGTTTATTCTGTCTTTATTTCCATAATCATTTCAAAAATTCAACAACGATATAAAACAAACCTATACAGGCAAAATACGGATTAATACAAACGATTACGGAGGACTGATCAAAAGGCCAAATAAGCCAGAAGCGACCAACCTGACAAAAAATCATTATACACGAATTAAACAAAACATAAAAATGCTAACATCAAAATACAAATGTACACCAACAAGTTGACGGTCACTATCACACAAAACGCACAGTGCTCAAAACTCACTTCTATAAACTTATTAGCTCATACTTGTACTTACTGCGAAAGTGCCTAATCGAATTTGATTTTTTAATGTTATTGTGAAGGGAGTTCCAAAGAATAGGTCCAGATGTTCTTACAGAGTGATCAGAAAATAGTTTTTTGTTTCTAGTATAATTGTAGTCCTATTGAATATTGTGTGATAGTTTATGATATCAGATCTTCTTGTAAAAAATTTGCAAATGAATTAGGTAACACATTGTTTGAATATTTGTACTAAAAAACACCCAATTCTAGATTATATGTATCAAATACATTTAAAATATTATGCTTGCAAAATGGGGTCTAGTGTGACTACGATAATGGCTATTAGTAATAACTCTCAACCCCATTTTTGGGAGAATGAACTATATATGTTTTACAAACATTTAATTCCCCATACAAGGATACCGTAATTGATATACGGCAGAACAAGTGTGCAGTATAAAGAATACAATATCTTTTCTGGAACAAAATACTTTATTTTATTCATTACGCCAATATTAAGTGAAATTGTTTTAGATATACTATCAATATGACATTTCCATGTTAAGTTTTCATCGATTAATACACCTAAAAAACTTAGTTTTGGTTACACGGTCTAGATTTGTCTCATCTAGTATAATATCAATATGAGGCGATTGTTGCCCGTGACCATTAGCCCCATTATTTGAAGTCATATGCGGAGTACCTAGAAACATGTAATTAGTTTTGCTAGCATTTACTGATAGTTTATTTGCCTTGAACCAATTATTTACCTCTGATAACTCTCTGTTTATTAACTATTCTTGGCTAGCAATATCATTATGCGAAAATAGAATTGTAGTATCGTCGGCAAATAATATGAATTCCAAAAGAGTTGATGAGTTAATAATATCATTGATATAATAAAAAGTAAAGGTCCTAAAATGGACCCCTGGGGAACACCATATATTATATTTTTAAAATTTGATTTGTCTGAATTATATATACGTATTGCTTTCTATTATCTAAATAATTCCGAAACCAGTCAAGTACGATGCCCCGGAACCCGTAATATTCCATCTTATATAACAAAATGTTATGATCTATCGTATCGAAGGCTTTCGTTCAGTGCTGTTTCAAAATACATTTTACATGCACCGGTGCATGTGGAACAAAAATTTTACATGCACAAAATCAAATTGTTGCTTGCACACATATTAACAATAAAATTTAACTCAGAAGTACAAAATGATAGTTGTGTAGGCCTATGCTATATGTCATTCATACAATATCATCAACATATAATACTAGGAACCAATTTCTTTTTTGGTTTTACTTTGTGTCCCAGGAGCTAACATTGACTAACTTTGGTTCTGCCCTACATGCACAGAGTGCATGTAGGTTTTCAGAGCTACATGCACTGAAGAAATCCAATGCATCTGTGCCTGTGTGCACCCAAGTAAATCGAGCACTGCTTTCGTTAGGTCTAAGAATACTCCAATAGTAGTCTCTCCTTTTTCAACTGCTTTTTGTTAATCTTATCTACAAGTTGTAAAATACCCATGTATGTAGAATGATTTTCTCGGAAACCAAATTGGTTATTTAATATTTCATGCTTTTCAATGAATTTTAATACACCTATTAAATATCAATCTTTCAAGAATTTTTGAAAAGCATGGAAGGACGGACACAGGTCGATAATTTGAAAATAATTCAACATTATCTTTTTTGTATATTGGAATAACTTTTCCAATTTTCAGTTTTTCTGGTACCACACCGGTTGTCAAAGATAAATTGAATATCACAGAAAGGGGCTGTACAATTTCATTGGCAACCTGCTTAACAATAAAGCTGCCAATGCCATCATAACCTGCACTCTTATTCTGATCAAATTTGTCAATAATTTTAATAACCTCAGTTTCTACAATTGGCTTCATAAACATTACTCTGCATGGGCTCTTTAAGATAATCGTAGTAGTCCTTACCTGAATTGTGGATTTTTGATGCAAGTATTTTGGGCCTACATTTACAGAAATTGATTAAATTCATTCGATATTGTGTTGGAATCTTTGATTATTTCTCCAGCATCGTATTTAAACTGGTCCGGCAACGACTGCTTACGCCACGACCAATAATATTGTTTATTACCTTCCAAGTCTGTCGCATATTACTTTCTCAAATTTATTAAAGTACTGCTATGCATTTGATATTCGTTATTCACCTTAAGTGACCAAGGGGTGTTCCTAGGGACCCTCCAAATTTTTTTCGTGCTTGCCACTTTACTTGCGCCGAAATGTTTTGTAATTGTCTGACTTTTAAATGCGCTTCCTTTCATACCAAAAAAAATAAAATCGGGCCAAGCCGTATGAGTTAATTAGTGAGGGTCCCATGGAACCTCCCCCCCCTTGGGCACTAATGGAAGTCAACTGAGAATATTTAAAAAATCAAAGAACCAAAGCAAAAAAATTTTTTTTGCTGATATATGTTCACACATACATATAAGTAAACAATTAATAGTAACATTAAAATAATTAACCCTTTATGTGCTGAAAACAAACAATTTCATTGTGGACGTTGCTAAACCGTTACTGTACAAAGTCTATGGGAAAATGATGTGTATTTTGCAACACCTGTTAAAAATACAGGATTTCTAAAACTTCAAGTTGTTTGTTAAATATATGTAATTTGGGTCTTCTAGAGTAGATATCAACATAAAATAAGTTTTCAAAAAGGTTGATGTAAGCGCAAGGCTCATTTGAATTTTCCGTCTTTTTGCCCATTTTTCGCGTGTTTTGAAAACAATGTTTTGCCCCTAATTTGCAGCCCAAATAACAAATTTCATTTTTTATTGCTGATTTGGGGTTGTCTTATGACCCTCCACATGTGGTATAAATTTTGTACCAAAATTCCGTTGGGAAAGTGGTTTCCTGGGGGGGTGGGTCCTATGGAACCCCCCCCCCCCTTGGGCACCAACGGGAGTGAAAACCCCTTGGTCACCTAAGTGTTAAAGCATGCAGTTTGTTTCTAAATGTTTTAAATTTCTGCCACTGGTCATCGCCTGGACATTGCAAATATTTCTTATATAGTTTGTTTTTTGTATTGATACTGCATAACAAACCTTTTGAAATCCACGGTGACCGCGGATCTTTCTTATACTTATATGTACGTTTCTTTAATGGAATACACTTATTATATAAATTCTTAAATTTATCTGTAAATACACTGTAGTCAACATCAGCATTATTATTTTCAAGAATATTTTGCCACTCGACCTTTGATAACTCTTTCTTAAAACATTCAATATTATCCTTATTATGCAATCTTTTATATTCCTATTTCTTTTTATTGGGTACAAGTTTCTTTCCAATACGCAAGTTACTAACTAAAATTGTAAGCATATGATCAGTTATATCCGTAACTATAATAGCAGAATTTACTACATTTTCACTATTAGTTAGTATATTATCTATTATAGTTGCGCTCTTTTCTGTAATTCGTGTGGGTTTATATATTGTTGGTACCATTGAATGTGAATAAATGAGGTCAAGATAGTCATGAGTCGGTCTATCGACATCATCTTTGAGCAAATCTATATTAAAATCACCCATGACATAAGACATCTTGTTTTCTGCAATTTTGTAAAATATTTGATCAATATCCGATGTAAAATTGTCTATGGGTGTATGTGTTCTGTAAACTATTCCAACCACTACGTTCTTTGCATTAGGATTTTGATCTCTATGAAACACGATTCATAATCTGTGTTTGCTTTACACAAATCATTACGGACTTTATATTTCAAATGATTCGATATATAGATACACACGCCCCCTTTTTCACGCCCAACTCTGTTGGTGTACTCCAATTTATAACCAGGAAGACTGTAATATTCATGCGGTTTTTCTTTAAGGTGTGTTTCTGATAAACCAATCATTGTAAAGTTGTGATTAAGTGATTTAATACACTCCTTTAATTTCTTGAAGTTTTGAGGCAAACTTCTTATGTTTACATTCATAATAGTAAAATTTCCATCACATCCAAATAAATTTGATTTAAATTGCTCAGGGTTAAATATGGACACTTAAGGATGCTATCATTATCAACGTCATTGGATTGTTTGAAAAAGCCTGTATTTTCAAATCGTAGTGGGTTGAATAACATATATTTTTCAAGGTCTATATCTTTGATATTCCAATTCGGTAAAGATATGTCATCAAATGCATTATCTTTAGCATTACATTCAGTGCATTTTTCGCAAGCCCAATCACTTGGGTTTAAACTACGCAATTCCCATGGTTTTAATTTTGTACATTTCTTATGAACATAACGTTTACAATATTTTGACCATGATATAATTTATGGACCACTGTTTGACTAATTTTGAGCACGAGACACACAAATCCTCACTTGGTACTACTAGAAACAAATTTAGAGCCAAACGAATGCAAAAATCCTCATAATTACTGGTTTTGACATCAAAAATTTTAAAAGAGGCTTAATCCTTGTATTACTTCATGTGTGCATACAACCAACTGAGGTAATTACTTGCACCAGGGAAATCCTTAAAGAGACATAAAAAAGAGACTTTCCAGAAGCGCCCCCAATTTTTTTCAAACCCGTTTTTTTTTGTATATTTTGAACACTTACCAATGTATTAGATCACACCTGAAGTGAATATGCCAAGATAATACAAGATGGTGATTTAGTATTTTCTGTCGTGCATGACAGAAAATCAAAGCACAGTTTTCTATAAGGACGAATACGATAGCGGCCAAGTTCAAAATGCAAGTTTGCGGTTTCGTTTGTACCTTCTAAACATTCTCGGTAGGTGATCTACAACTGATCAAGTGCAATTTATGACAAAATCATATTCTCAAAAAAATCTCCCGTCATGTATATTAAATGTTGTGTTGTATTTTTGTTAAAATTATTTTTATATTTGTTTTTGTCCTTTTCATATAGGAAGGTGATGAAACTGGAACTGTGGATGCCTGAATAAATGATTGAATTACAAGAGGAGGGGGAAGAAGGGGATAAAGAAGATGGCAGACTCAAAACTATCTATATCCACATATCAAGTAGACCAACATTTAGAGAAATGGAAAGGTGGATTTTCACATTCATGGCTAAGTAGATTATCCTTGAATAAAGAGGTAGCTGTGGCCAAGAAATGGGTCTCCTTAGATAGAGGATGACTTGTATTTTATCAAGAAGCTGAAGCCACCAAAAACATCATACAGTATGCTCAGTATGAAGACCAGTGCACTACATACGTAATCATGGAGTATTGCACCAGTGGGCAAACCTGCGTTCTTATCCGACAAATGCGACCCCTTTACCTTTCGACAAAGTTATGAAGTGGGTTCAAGATATTGCTTCATGCCAATCAGTATTTGCATCGAAGTGGCTGTGTACATCGGAACCTGAAATCAACCAAAATATTAATCATGGATGACAATACTTTGAAGGTATCATAGTGGGTAAGCAAAGGAATAATGGAGCAGCAAACCAAGAGTACTGATGGGTCAGGTACATGTTGTTGGATGCCACCAGAGGTTTATAACAAAACAAATCAGAATCGCCAAAATCGATGTCTATTCTTTTGGTATTGTCATTGGGAGATCGTAAACGACAGATGTCCCTTTCCTTGAATGGAAGGGTGATTATCGGATTATGAGTGCTGTATGTGATGGAAAAGACCTTGAATCCATCTGATTGTCCTGAACCTCTTGCCGATTATGAGGTGGTTGGAATGCAGGAATACGGAGAAGAGACCTTTCAATAGAAGAGATTTGTCATCTGATAGGGGGGTGAAGGTTGTAGTAATTGTCATACCAGTAACAAATGATAATTAAATTGGAAAATATAATTATCAGTCATAAAAATGGCCATTTAGAATCATAGGTCCTAAGTAAATAATAATTTTTTGGAAATGAACCTCAATCTTCACTTTTGACTATCTTTTGCAGAAGAACACGAAGCAGGCATGCCTTTCAAAGGAGATATTGTCCTTAGACGTGATATGCAAGTCCTTCTTCATGAAACAGCCTGATAACCGCATTCACCTGGTGATCATAGGCCAAGCAGGTGTAGGAAAGACTAGTCTTGGCTGCACAATGGACAAGGAAATAAATACCCATTTTGATCTCACTGAACAAGTCTTTAAAATTTATATACTACTAATTAGACGAAGCAAACCAAAACCATTCAATGAATCACATGGGTAATATCCCTAGTTTTAAAGACTATTATCTATTACACCTATCACAATGTTGTTGACTATTGGGTGGTTAAGGTTCTTAGGTTTATCAGAGCTTAAGAATGACAATCATAATTCTTACTCCCAATCTGCCAGTGGGCACACACACATAGTTTACAAACAATTGATACTCATTCTGACCTCAATTCTGTCCCACAATATCAGCCAATGCCTCACACCTATACGCTAGTCCAAATTGTTCATAGATATTTTTACCCTGCGCTGAGCGGATGTCGTCAACACGGAAGTGAATGCGATTGGACTTGTCCAAGTAGTTTGGCTTCCCATTGGTTAATCGCGCATGCCCAGTTATCCATAGACGCCGCCCCTTTTGTTAATATTCCTGGCCAGCATTTTTAGTACACACCAATTTCTTCATGGGGAGTTACTTTGAAGTAGCTGTTAAGTAACCACAGAGTACCAGATGGGTACCATATCGTCGGCCGCAAAAGTGGGGGTACTCATCCACCTAGGTACACTGCAGTAGCTTAAACCACCAGTCACCCATGCGGAATACCTGCCGTGGTGGTACTCCCATGCAAATGAGCTGTGAGCTTCGGTGGGATTATTTTAGTAATTATCTATTAACATTTTGGTCACATGTGTTATGTTTTTTACCCAAAATGTCCATATATATCTCAACTCAAATATGATTTTACTAAGCTTGGAAATGGTCAGAAGTCATAAACAACAATGGATGTTTGGCGCCCTCTACGGACCAAAGTGCTACCTAATAGGCAGCCGGTAGGGAAGTACCTTTGAGCAGGGGTGTGATTCTTTAGATTTTCCGGATTTCAGGATTTTTTTTTTCAAATTACCGCACTTTATTTCATTTCAGCCTGATTTTTTTAGCATTTTAGGTCGATTTTATGCCGTTTTATCAGGATTTTTTTACCAATTCAGGCTTTTGTTCTATAAAAAACAAAAAAAAAAAAACAAACGCAATCACCACCCCTGGTGAAGGTAACTCCCAAGGAGAAGCTGCAGAGGTACTCCACTTCTTATTGCTTACTTGGATACCTGTCAGTCACCCAGCAGGCGACTACAGAGTAGCACTATAGGATGGGGAACTTAGTAAACATAGCTGCTATCCAGCAAATGACTTGTGTACTTGCAAGTACTTAGGTGTGGTACTGATCATAATGCATCAAGGGAGGTCCCTTGGAGTAGAGTAAAGAGTACAATGAGTATAGACGAAGATTGGGTTACACCCGAAGTAGGAATCTTGCCTGTGTTGTAGTTAAAAAGATTGGTACATCAGTATGACATCAGAGTTCTTACTCACCATACATTGCCAGTGCACACCACATAGTAGTCTAAAAACAAAAAAAAGTATATTGAGGCCATATGCAAGCACATGTTATGCAATCATTATCCACATCCTAAAAACATTAAACGTTTAGATTTTCAACCCAAAATCAGAGTGAGATTTCATCAGAATTTAAGGTAACCTGGGCTAATATTTTGCTGTGTGGCTATGTTAGTAATTTTCATTTAAACAAATAAAGCTTGGTGATTTCCATTCATCCTAAGTTCGTACTCTGATCAAATCAATAATGTATTGTGATGTAATTGACCTAGTGGAATTGCAGGACATCATATCCCCCCCAATATTCCTTTGTGAAATTGCAAGTAAAATTAACTGCCACAAAAATACAAAGCTAGCTTGCATTGTGAGTACAAAACAAGGAATATTCAAATTCTAATGTTTTTTAGGTAGGTGGATTTGATTGCATTAAGTACTTTCTTGTATAAGGCCTCAATAGATTCTCTGTCACGACACCCACTTCTAGAATTGAACCTTAAAGAGTTCCAATGAATACAATAGTCGTTAAAAACAATGATACTTAATAATGGACCTTTAGAGTTCGTAAGCGGCCAGACCAAGGCATAGTCAATTCGAATGGAGCAAAAATCCCAAGTGTCCCAAGAGGGGGCAAAATTGTAAGTCGTCTCAGTGATTTGCTCCAATTAAGTTTTATCTTGGAATGGCCATTTGCTAGCCGCGAAAAAATGCCAAATTTTGTCAAAAATTTACTAAAGAAGAGGGATGAAAATACCTGTTTTTTTTTTTTTCCTTTTTTTTTTTTTGCTCCATATCGTCCCGCTTTTTCGTGCAGGAGGCACTTTCACCACCCTTGGGCAGTATGTCACTGCGAGTTTCTTACTCCCACAATGTCTGCCAATGACCACACCATAGTGGTTAAGAAACTTGATACTTCAGAATGACCGTCAGAGGAGTTCTTGCCAAAGTGTGCAAAAACTGCCAAATTTGGTCAAATTTCTGAAGAGAGGGATGAAAAAATTCATATTTTGGTAAATAGTGTGCCCTATTTAGAGTCGCGAGAGTTAATTTTCAACCACCAATGGCCCGCCCCCAGGTTCAGTACGTCAATGCAGTTTTACTCCCACACCATATGCCAATGCACATGTAGTATTAAAAAAATAATTCTTCTATTGTTGCAACAAATGAGGAAGAACCAGTCTCAGGTGGTGATGGTGATTCAAACGCCAATTCCTTTGTGAGTCATCAACTTCAGCCAGACCAGGGCACCATGTGGAGGATGGAGGATGGTGACATGCAGTGATGTGGTCTGCTGTCTGTCGTTCAGCCGGGGCTGTTATGAAAGTCTTTCAGAGGTGAGGTTCAGAGCTCCCATTTGCTGCTTCCATTCATTACAGTTTAGTGTGATGTTGTTTCCTTGGTTCGTGACTATTGGATCAAACCGTGGCGCCTCTCGGACAAAAGGGCTGCCTGGATTCTTAAGACGAGGTGTAGGATATCTCTTGTGAGGTATAATGAAGGAGGGGGCTTGGGTCCGTGGATCATCAAGTCAGAGCCATGGAGGAGATTTCCTACTCAGGTCAGCTGGTGGAACTTCCTTGCAAGAACTTGGAGCTGATCTACACGTGTGATTGGAGGCAGCCAGTAAAAGTAAGTAATGGTTCACAAGGTGTGCGTGGGCGGGCCTCTGCTCCGACAGGTGACAGTATTCTGCAGGGTGCGGAAAACCAAAGCCAAAGGCTGTAGTGCGCAGGGTTAGTAGTACTTGCGCCCCGCCAGTCTCAGTGAAGCGGCATGATGAGTGTGAGCCTTGAGGCATCTTTTGTTGACTATGACTTAGCTCTCGTTTCGCTCCATATTAGTAGATGACAAGCTACAGATACTGTTTTCCCTTCGGCGGAGCATGAGTGGCGGCAGTTTCAGGTTATGTGGAACCAAGAAGAGGCCCATGTCCGTGCTTGCTGAGAACCCTCTCAATAGTTGTCCCCTGCTTGCCCGAAATCAAAATGGCCAGGTCATCTAGTCTGCATAGCCAATACTTTGTGAAATCGCAGGGAGGTGTAGATGCAAAATATTGAAAAGCAGAGAGGCCACCAAGACCATGTGGAATTCCATCAGTGAGACGATGGAGTCTGCCCTGCTGTGGCCACCCTGTTCAAGCATGGAATCAGTCGAGGCATTTAACAGTGGGCCCGGTCACACGGTGTCGTAGGCAGCGCGAGATCAACAAAAAAAAAAAAACAGCCTCTGCCTCTGTTGTTTCTCCTGATGTCCGTGAGTGAGGGAAAGCCAACCTGATCCAACAGAGACCTGCTCTGTCAAAAGCCTGCCCTGAGGGGGCAATCGCATATGAAATGGATACAGGCGTAAGATTGTTTTCAAACCCAAGGGCATTCGGTGACAGTAGACATGCAAAAGGAGTCTTTGGGGAGGACCGCCAAAATTGCCAAAATAGAGGTTATTGAATGACAAACTTGTAATTTTGTTAGGTGTTGATGAAAGCAGAACTATGGAGCATGTGTGGGTGTGGTTTGTGTCAAAATTTTGGTTACAATGTGTCTAGCTTTTAAGTGCGTGTGGATCAAGTTCATACTTGATATGCTATATATGGAAACAAGTGATTCTTATTATGGGATAGAGATGAGGTCAAACGTCATTCAGGGTCATTTGGGTCATATTGTGCCATATGGTAGCACTTTTGGTTATTAATGTGTTCTAGCTTTTTAAGTGCAGTGATGGATCAAGCTCGTACTTGAGATGCTTATTAGATTGAGGACAAGGGGTCTTATGTGGGTCACAGGTGAGGCTCAAAGGTCTTCAGGAGTCACTTAGGAGGCTCATAACCACTTAACGGAAAACCTATTGGGACCGCTTGTCTCTATTTTCTTTAAATGGTGATTTGAATGAGATTTTTGCAAAAATTTAAAAAAAAGTAGAGGTCTTTGGGTGAAAATTTTCAAAAAAGGGGGGAATAAAAAAAGTAAAAAAAATCCAAAATTGGAAAAAAATGGTTAATCTTTGACAGTGACGATGCTTAAAGTCGGGGTCCTAACAGCCTTAATTATGCATCACCTCCAAAATGGTTTCCTCCCTCCCCAGAAAGCAGAGGCAAGCAATCTTTATCAGTATTTTTTTGTGACGGATTAGCTTTTGCCAGCTGGAAGGGTAATTCTGGTATAGCTCACCCGACTAGAAGATCTTGCTGATTTCACGATTTTGTTGTTGCAGTCTATGAGGAAGAATTTCCAAAGCTCACCTAGCTTAAAAATATCTTTCATAAGTACAATTACAACTTTGATGTTGAAAGGTGCACAAAGTTCAGAAAAAAATGACAGTCATATGATGCACTGGATTTGACCACCAAAAAACATGCTCCAGGAGTGGTCTCCTTCATAACTCAAAAGGGCAAGCTATTGTTTTGTTATCTTTTCAGTCTTTGTCCCTCTAGCCTTGAAAAAAAAAATAATGAAAATTGTATATATTTTAAAAGAAACTGTAGTAGTGAGATTAAAACCCCAGACCACTGTATTATAAGGTCAGCTACCTAATCACAAGACCACGATGGTTGGGCCAGATTGCGTTGACATTTACGGAATAAATCGATACTGCTATTGTGATCAGCCTTATCTGGAACGGTTGTACACAACTTATGCCTCCAGGAGCATAAGGATGGTCAAATCTTCCATAATCATAGATAACTTTTTATAGTTGAACACCACTAATTTATTACTACACGTTGTCTATGGAAAACCTTTGGCAAATTTGCGATATGTATCTTTCACATTTAAAACTGTTCACAGAAGAAAGAAATACACCATATAATGAAGAATAGTTAAAGAAAAAGAATAAAGGTGCTAGCTTACCCCAAAAAAATCAAGACTTGAGAGCATTGTCTTTAGATTCCAATTTTAATTGTACACATATTATCATTGTTTTACGTGTAAAAAACCGGTGGAAAGAAGAAGAAACTAAATGAACCATTTAATCTTTTAATGAGACACTAGCACGTTTGAAAAATAGTGCGCCGTATAGATTGTTCAAAGCTGTATTTTTGCATGGTTGTAAAAAAAGTCAGATACTTATCACTCTTCACCGGAAAGGATTAACGGTCCAGGAATGCTTTAAACATTTACTTATAATACACCAAAAAAATGGTTTCATTCCTAGAATGTATTGGTATCAATGTGAAAATCTGCATGAAGCAGGAATTGAGAAACTGATATTTGATAAAAATGGCATACATATCATGTGTTTTTGGACAATGCTTTCAATGAAATCCAAACGAAAGATTTATCGCGCGGCATCGATGAACTGGAAGTGACGCCCAAACGAATAACAAATACGCGATACGCGTAACGCGTCATGATGGTCATCGTGGAACGGACGTGAGCTTGGCCCAGTTTCTTCCACTCAGTTGATCTCGCCGGTATAATACAGTTGCGTCAGGAATTGTTCAGAGGTGGGCAACGCGCGAGTCGTAATCTCTGTGTGAAAGGGGCGGAGCTTATGGGTGGCCCCATGCGCGGGATTAACCAATGGGGAGGACGACTCACAAACAAGCCAATCGGCATTTAGTGTTGACGCAAGTCACGGCTCGGCGCCTGGTAAATAAAACTCTGAACAATTCTGGCAGAGAGTATATAGGTGCGTAGTGTTGTATCATATGGCATAATTTTTCTTGATTTGGTGCTAAAAAATTATGAATAATAGGCCTAAGTGCTGTATTTGCGAGGGTGGACCAGCGGCGACCGTACCTACAAGGAGAATCAGAAAAGAATCGCTTTATTCACCGTTTGCCAGACAAAGAGACAACACCCCGACAAGGAGCGCTATCTGGTGTGCGGTGCGGTTCGCTCACGTGGAGCTTGTTACAACTTGTTACTCTGACATCATTACTGGGTCAAATCCAACTCCAGCATCTTGCTACGCGTTAGCGAAAACAGGAGAGACGCCCCTGTCAGTTGGGTATATTTATCTTGAACTTTATTTAACACTTTCCCGATGTTCACGTAAAAAATTTGTGTTCGTATGATCAGGATACTGTTGAGAGTACGAAATGTAAGAAATTAAGAAGTCTACTCAGCCGTGTGCATGGACCTTTTAAGCCAAAATCAGTGCCCTTATGGTAAACGGAATGATTTTATAAAAATCACTCCGGAGTGTTATCCGCAGATGACAGAAATGGTGTTTAACACAAGAAAATGCATGTTGGTTAGTGCGCCGTGGCATTCATCCTTTTGACCGATACTTTGACTTTGTGTTTAATAGTAAGAGTACGAGTCCGAGATAGATTGGTTGAGTGTAATAGACACATTTGTTGATTATATTTAGCCTACAAATTACATGGATGTCTTTAGCCCTCATATATTGGGGTTGTATAAAACAAAGACCTTAAGACCCAAGACCTATAAAACAAAGACCTCAAGACCACTAACAAACAAAAACCAGACGATACAAATCAACAAAGCCTAAGACCATAAAACAAAGAACCAAAAACTATTAAACAAAGACCTAATGCCTATTAAAACAAAAGACCTGCACAAAACAACCTAATCTATTGAAGCATGTATAAAAAGATTCTAGGCTCTTTCTGTGAAACATATTACTGAGTGCGTTTGATTATCGGACTATTCGTAGAAAATATTATCGCGGGCCCGCATTTTGGAAAACCATTATTTCAGGATATTAGGCCTTCTCAGGTTATAAATTCCTGGAAGGATGCGATTGTATAAATATTTTTAACTTTTAAAAAAGGTTGTGTCGGTGTGGATTTATGTGATGTATGTTTTGTTAAAGTTGATGTTTTTTAACGTAATATAATGATAAAACGTAATGACACGATTATAACACAATTGTTGTGAGTTGTCGTTAAATTGAAATTACTCACTCACTCACTTAGTCACCGATGATAGCCACCGACGGCAATTCGCGCATGTGTAGTACATTCCTTATATGCAAATAACCACTAGACTCTCGGCTATCTATAGCGAGCGCTCGATCAAGCCACGGGCTGACTTGACTAAGTTTAAATGCACCGCGTTGCAGGAAGTATACCCACAACCGAATGCAGTAAATCGTGTGTACATTGATGTGTCTGCAAAACCTGCTGATACGCGACGCAACTGACCCTCTTAGTCAAAAACACGGTTTCGACACCTATAATTAAGACAGCAATCAATACTCCCATTGCATTCCCAATTCAAACTTGGTTTCCACTGCAGAAAATAGCATGCATATTTGCAATGTCAGATTAGTAACCTTCATGTCACTGCCTAGATGAGACGTGTTGTTTTCAGAATTGACAAGTGACATCGACACAATAGTCATCTCACTAGTCACATATATACGCATAATTACGATTATTAGGAGTTACTTTTTCAACCCAATTGCTGGGAGCTCATGGCGCAACTTTACTAATACAGGAAACAACACAAAATTTTCACCACAGAACGTATGATTTGAATTTGTTTTCAGCGTTCCAAAAAGCCGAGACTCCCAGCTTTTCCCATTATCATTGCGCTTATAATTTTGACCACCTGAGGTCTAAGAAGCTTCGAATCCATGAACCCACCTTGCAGAATTACAAAATTCCCCAAGCTGTATCACAAATAGGACGCACCATTCAGTAATGAGAGTTAATGAGCGGCGCTCTTCTTGTAATTGTTACGAAGATAGAAGTTTTGTTGTGCCTGTAAAACAAAGACAATGAAATTTCCAAGGTACCATGTTTTGTCTTGTATATTAGCTATATGGGTTTGATAAGAGATCTGTGTCAGGTATCACCTTATGAGCAAAGGGAAGTGACCCTCTAAATGCAAAGCAAAGGGTTACTGACCCATTTACTACAATGTTAGGAGGCCCCTAAGAGACCCTGGTGGAATTTCAATGGTTTAGTCATATAAGAGGTATAGACGGCTTAAAGACACTTCAGTGATTCACTCAAAGAGTCAAAATATTTAGAAAATTGCAAGACAAGGCATGCTTAAAAGTGAAGGACAGTCTATAAATCACAGAAGGTAGAAGTTATTTTTTGCAACTGAACAATTGGCAGAAAAGAAGAAAACAGCAGTGTTGAAAAATATGAATCTCCATTCACAGTGTTGTGTAAGTGTCGTAGGTAAGGAATGACAAAAATATCGATTTGTATTACTAGGTTGCTTTTCACTCTAAAGTATTCCACTGCCAGGGTATGTTTAGGATAGCTATACATTTTACAGACATGCAAAAATATGATTTGATGACTTTTTGATTTTCTGATTAAGCAAATCACTGATAGTGCCTTAGGTTACTTAAGAGTGTATAGAGTCTGCCAACATCTGGTCCGCATGTATTTATAGGATAAATGACTAAAAATTAAAGAAACTTTTTTCATCAGATTTCAGGTGAGGGTACTATGAACATACTGTGGGCAATGTTGCCTTCATGGGAAGATTTCCCTAAGTTTTAGTTTAAAATTGTACGGGTATTTTAAAAAGTGGATCACCAAAAAAAAAACAAATTTGGACTATTTGAAACACATGTTGAGTATGAACTCAAAGAGACCTTTTCATGTTATCACTTAAAACCCATTTTTTTTCAAGAAATGGGTGAATTTTAGATACATAACATCACAATTTGACCCTATTTAGTACGTGCCACAGATAAAAATACAGTAGTTTGAAATGGTTCTTTGACTTTTTAAACTGGCAGTGTTTAACGGATGAACTAACAATCGAAAACTCAACTAAACCTAAAAACCATTTAGGAAATCAAAAAACGTTGTAAGATGGACTAGTATTACAGAACGCAGTATAGAGTCGGGACTGTAGTCAAGGGAACGCGTGTGTCAGTGGTGGAAAGGGAAGAGGGTTTTACCCTAACCAGTTGGCCCCAGTACACCCACCAAATCAATGGCATTAATGTTGATTTCTCACGGGATTTCCTCTATAGCTTGGATACTCCATCCCCAAAACTAGTTTCGTTGATAGCATTAAATGATTACCCTGATTTTAAGAGACAAAGTTCAAGTGTATGGATAAAGAATGGTTTCTCAAACATGTGGGTCAGGGGCCCCACTTGAAGAAAGGGTGGCACAAAGTTGCACAATAATTTAAAAAAAAGTGGGTCGTGCTGAAAAAGCTATTAAAATCTGCCCCTGTTTGACGCTTCACGTGTCGTCTGACCTATGATTATGCTCCCGACACGCCCTCAAACTGTGACAAATAACACCGTTTAAATTCATCCAAAGTCGCGATGGGAAGTAAAATGGAGGCACATGATAAGGATCTGGAAATGGAAGTCATGGTAAAGGTTGCGGAAATGAGTGGCAGGTATGAGTGCAGATGTGTAACTAACTGCAGGTGGTGTCGCCCACTATAAGTTCCACTCACCGACTAAAATTGATTGGCTGAAGGCAGATCTAACAGTTACAAATGTGACACAAATTATTACAAAATCATAACATTTCTGAGAGGAAAAGGAGCTCTGCACGCTTGATTCTGCAAGTTCTTAGGTACCACGAGCAGAGGTTCTCCAGGTAATGTTTTATAGGTTTT
>JAMKCH010013979.1:0-72145 GCA_023653785.1 Ophioderma brevispina | reverse complement strand
CAAAGGTCATGGGTCATATTGAACATCGGCTATGTACCAGTGGCTATGGGCCACAGACTTCTAGTTAATGTATGTTTCTTTGGCTTGGTAATACCTTCCCCCCTTTTTTACCTGCCTTTGGTAGTAGTATGTTCATAGCGCCCAGAGCTTTATGAATAGACGCTTTACAAATCTATCTATGTATGTATGTAAATATGAAAGTATTATTTTTTGCGTCACCAAGGTGTGGTATCATTATCATGTTCGTTTGAGCCAGTACTTTTATATTTGGACTTTGAAGTTATTTTACTAATCTTTTACTAATATAACGCAAATTTAAAAGTTTGGTAGACCTTCTTTAATCCCGTCTAATTCATTTTTATTTCCATTTAGACATCAATTAACATAGCAAACTACATCTACAAGTCCAATTTATCTATATACAAGTCTAGTTCTATATTTCGTTGAAGCTTGAAAGTTTGAAGTTATTTTAGAATGTGGGCATCATGTTCTTTGATAAAGATCGATGAATGTGATTATACGAAGACAATCCCTTTAATCTTTAAAATTCCACAAACATATCTGCGTGAGTTTCAAAAAATTTCACATTGTGATGCCACGGTATAATGGCGGTTTCACAGCTATGTTTAAAATGCAATGCCACGCTATATTTGATTGTGTTATAAATTATATCTATCATTTAAATGAATAAAATAATTGTTTCAATTAGATAACGTTTATGTCTATACTCAGTACGATCCTTATTAGTGTGGTAATTTTGCATTTTTACCTTGGGCAGCACATACCATGGAACAGCATATTCAAAATCCGCTAAAATACAGGGGTGAAATTACAAAAGTATTATTGTGTTTAAATGCATACCAACATATTTGTTATGTCCCATTTAGTAAGGTATAGTTTGCCTTATCTAAGACTTGCGGTTCAATAGATATGAGTTAATAATGGTTCAAGGTCATACTGGGGGTAAAAATTTATGATGTTCCGATTTGTTTCAAAAGTGAGTCAAATTCCTCTGTTCAATCTACATCACTAAGTCATGTACTTATATAGTTATAAAGCAAAACGTCGTAGGTAGCTACAGGGTCTATATGACTGGTTACCACTATCCTCCCTGAAAGGTCAATATTAAATAGTGAGGGTTGAGGGAAAGATACATATTTTGTTTATATAGTGTAAACTCTAGAATTTGAGTCACTTTTGAAGAAAATCGGAGCATCAGAAATTTTCCCCTAGTACGAACTTGAACCATGGAGTAAAGTTTTTTTGTATAAGGCGTCAAATTCAATCGATCGTGTCTAACGCCCACATGCAGTGACTAGAATAAACTAAAACAGGCTCCCATTTCACATACTGGATACATCCAAAGTAATTCCCATTGGCCAAGATCGCTGGAATGGTTATTCGATCATATTCAATTCGGATTTTTGTGACACTCCTCGATTTTCAAATAGTCAAACGCAACAAAGATCTGTTACCAAAAGGGAGCTATTCATATATTTTTTTAACATTTCATTAATCAGCCTTTTAGGGGTGTATTATATGCGCCAAATTCGTTTGCACATGTTAGTATACAATTATCTGAAAGAGAAATACAGAAGTTCTTCTTCGCACTGAGAACACGATCGATCGAAGTTGGATCCATCCGCAGAAAATTTAAAATTCAGCTAACAATGTCATTATAAAACTCTATACAACCCCCAATACTTCGCCCGCTCTTAAAAGTTACAACGAAGATTTCAAATATTAGGCGTCCCTAGCAGATGAAAGCCCCGATTTTTGCATGATGTAAGCTTTCGTCAAAAAATTCTCCATCTGAAAGAATTATTAAAATTGAGCATTATTTTCTTTGGTCCAAAATTGTGACCCCCCCATTTCTATCGTATTGGGCAAATACGACACATTTCGCCATCATGTTCTATATGCACTATTAAGCAAATCAATCAAATTTCTGTTCAATTTTAAATATTTCTGTCCACGCTTAAGACACACCCCCCGGCTAAAAATCCGTTTAGCGTCCAACTCTAGAGCACAATAAGTCGTTGGCTTTGAAATCCCGCGTTGCATCTTAAAATGACTATAAAAAAAACTGTTATGAGCGCAAAGGCCGGCATACCCGGATTTGAACAAATGCCCAAAAATTACCGGGGGGCTCTGAAACGGACTGTAACTGGTCCAAAAAGCTCAAAAATGGGCTGATTTTGACAAGAATTTGCCAGAAAAGTACCGGGAGGCGCGCGCCCACCCCCGCCCCTCCCGGATCCGCGCCTGGAGCGTCACCAATTTATTTACATGCACCAGAGTTTATGCTAACCGAATTTCCATATAAGTAAATCTATTCGAGTTTGTCAAAATTCATGGCGATATATGAATATTTCTTTTTTTTGCACAAAGACATTTGACTGGGAGGCTTACTTTGGCCAAAAGCTACTGCTTTCTCGTGTAACTCATTCAAAAACATCCTTAGCGTAGTAGTGCACAAGCTGCAAAAATCCCAGCAGCAAGTAAACGTGAGTTAGACTTAAATCCTGAGGTCTACTACCTTAGTTAAGTACCTCTGAGTGGGCTCATATATGATTATAGTATGTATAAACCTCGAAGTACAAATCAAAATAGACTTCTATATATATATCTACTACGTGAATAAGGAGGCACAGACTCGTTTGCCGGGGCTTAAAATTACCTTTGCCCGCACCTTTAGTACACGTATGAAACATTGTAAGTACAGCCGACATCTACATGCATCAGAGTGATAAGGCAGCTCTCACGACATTATATATAATATAGCATTGCTATAATTATTGATTTCAATTTTAAGGTTTATTCATTGTTAAGCAAGCCTATTATCGCCACATTCACTTTTAATTTTTGAGTTTTTTTGTTAATCTCCACTTAGTTCAATGCATTTTTTGGTGCCGTAATATTTTCAAAATTTGTGTACGCATTTTGCTTGTCTTAAAGTTACAAATTAAATGCACAAAATCTCCGAAGCGTGGATCTTGTGGAACCAAGTTTTCTCTCCATGTATGCAGCAGCACGGACCACATGGATTTGTAAGCTCGTGCTTTCCTAATGTACACCATAGGTTCTGATCTTACGATTATTGGTCTGGCATTGCTGCATGCAGAGATTGAATTATTTTTCATAACCCATTCTCATGACCTATTATAATTTCTAGTCTTGGCTAACTGTATTTGTATAATTTGGTTCATATACGCCTTGTTATAATATTTGATTACAATTTTCATGATTACTCGTGTGTTAAGCATCCTAATATTTTGCCCTATCACTTTTCATTTTGAGTTTTCGTTAATCTCCACTTTTTCATTCAATATGCCTTTTTTGGTTATAGTATAAATATATTCACATTGGTTTACTCTATAATTTGGCTTGTTTTAAAGTCACACATAAATGCACTGATCTCTGAAGTGTGATGTCTCTCCCTGTATGCAGCATCAGTACTTTATATGGATTTTAAGCCCGTGTCTTATGCCTTGTCTTGCTGAATGATGCTGCATGCAGAGAGTGAATTCTTGTGAACGCACACTTTTATATTGACCTATCTAATACACACATATTTTTGTGCTATAAAATCCAAAAGTCCCTGATGTCGACCCCTTTGTATAATTTTTGACAATCATCATTGCCATAATTATTTTATATGTTACTTTTTATCTGTGGTAACTTCACCATTTGATAATTGTGGCATTCTTTTTCATGTTATATTTTGTCAAGTTAATTTCTTTGGCACATAGCTAGCTTTTTCCACATTGTAATCGCTAAATCGCTACCGTTGCTTATCGCTCAACACCCCGCGGCCCACCACCCGGAACGGTGCAGGAGTAGCACCGTGTCGTTATTGCGTAATTCTCAAAACCCAAGGGGTTTTTTTTTTTTGGTATTACTTTACTTTTTTTCAATTTAATTTAGTTACGATTTTTTTTCTGACTGTAAATTTTCTTGACTTGGTGTAATTATTTATATTATTTTGTTGTAGGGTTTCGTATGTGTCGGGTTTGAACCGACCCTTTACATAATTTAACGTTTAAACCCTTTGCCTTTGACAGCTGTCTATAAATCCTTTCGAAAGACCCTTGTTGAAACTGATGTGACCAATTCAAATAATTTCTCCCGTGCAGGTACTATACCAGTGACAACATTCACACCCATGAACCTAACATCAGTAATTCCAACCTATCTTTATTCCATTCAACCATTAGAAGTCTAATAAACCTCCAATGATATTGAAAACTCTTATCTTTATTTCATCAGCCAATTTGACATATATGGTGTTTTCTGAAACCTGTTCAACATCCGTTGATTGATGCGTCCATTAATTGATTTGTTTTTTTTTTAATTGAGAAATTCAATAAAGATTTTAATTACTTTCACACCGGACTTATTCATTAACTCTAACATAAATAATAGCAACCGGCCCGACCTTTCGCTAAACTGTTCTGATTGATCTCTCTTTGTGAAATTACAACACATAATTCTGCCAACATTATTGTGGGTATAAATTTATAAACCTAATTGTCATTTCAATGACTCCCAGTTGCAATTTGATAGAATTCTGAATAACAATATCCACTGAAAAAGAATAGTTAATTATGGTGATTAAACCTTTAAGTTGTTTGACCCCCAACCGATTCTAAAGTTCAAGATTGTATCACCTTTGTTTTTCGCGATGATTTTATTCCCTGCATTGACCGTCCAACCAGGATTAGGCCCAACAAATATGGTCAAATGACTGCAACTCTTCTTGACAACATTTTATACTCAATGACTGTTTAACACTCATATAGTCAGTGTTATTATCACATACCTCTCGCTCATTACCCCCATCTTTCTTACTCAAAAACACATAGGCCTAATAATCACCTCTACAACACGGTAACCAGGGTTCATCTTCAACTAAAGCCAAATACTCAAAGTCTGAAATAATGCGCTCTCCCCCTTATTGACTGGCAATATGTAAAAGACAATCCCGATCCTGACTTAGCCTACCTTGAATTAACAAATTTTAAAATTTACAGAACTCAAAAAAAAAAAAAAAGCATTCAATATTCAACTGTCCTGTCCAAACCAACATTATTTCTAGACGCAACGTCACCTCAAAAAACCTTGATTACCAAAGGCCTAATACAATCACTTAAAACAAGGAATAAATTGTATAAAACCCTCTACACGAAAAACCGACGCCTAACAATAAACTTAATATATAATTAACCGAATCAACTTAATATTTTACGTCGACTCATAAAAAAATCATACATACTTAATAAATTGATAATATTAAAATACACTAAAAAGTGTGGCAAGTGCTTAAACAATCTACTTGGTCTCAATAGAAATCTAAGTTACCGTTACCCACTTTTCTATAACAACGGGGAAACGTTAACCGATGCTAAGGTCATTGCAGAGAACTTCAACACGTGTTTTTTGCTAACCTGTAAAACGCTTTGCTGATAAAATCTCAGACCCGCCCAGTGAATTATACACCAGCCTTTGTCAATCTTTTAAAATAATCCAAAAGACTGTTTTATTTATCCCACTTCTGCTGCTGAAATTGAACAAAATATCATCAAAGTTGAAAAACAGCAACAGCAGTGTCCGCTGATGGCTCATTACCAGCTTCTTAAAGCGATTATTTCCTACATCAATGATGTCCCTTGCCCCACATTTTTTAATAACTCTTTCTCATCCGGCATTGTCCCATCCTTTATTGAAAGTAGGCTTATGTTATACCTTTATTCAAAACTGGAGATGCACGATTTTACAAATTTTCCAACAGAACCGATTTCCCATCCTTCCAGCTATCTACCAAATCCTTGAAAGATTTTACTGATTTTCAATTCAATAACCTCACAATATACTCACTCCCCAATTTTGGCTTTAGTCCTAACCGATGACAGACATGCACAACGAGCTTTACTGCAACATAGCCAAATCTTGACCATAAACTTCCATACCATAGGGCAGTTTTTTCTTGATCTATTAAAGCCTTTTGATCACCATAAATCTGTCATTTTACTTCATAAACTAATATTTTATGAATCAGAGGCCTTCCCAACAGTTGGATAAAAATTACCTCTCTGGCAGTCAAACAAAGGATTTCATTCCTTTAACAACATCTTTTCCTGAAACAGCAAATGTCATAATGTGGAGTTTCCACAGGGTCTTTTTTGGGACCCCATTATCTGTTTTATCCCCTATAAGACCTCGCCATCATGCTTCCAAAATATACCGCACTTTATTTTATTTGCTGACGACACAAAACATTTTATTTTCACATTCACACCATGACCCTAAACTATTGGAACAAATTATAAACCACACGGAATAATTAGCATCTCCCATGGGTTTTAAACTAAAATAGTTATCTCAACAGAAAAAAACTAATTACAATAACATCATATTTAAAAAATAACACGTAATAAACAAAGACGATTACGCCAACTTAAATAGATAATATACACTAATTCAGTTCAGCAAGTAGATACTACTAAATTTCTAGGCCCTACTTTAAGCTCACAATTTAATCATGGACGTCTCAACACGCATGTTTCTTCTAAAATAGGTCTAAATCATACATGGTAATAATACTAAGGGTTCGACCATTCCTCCCCCCTGAGTCATTGAAAACATGTACAATTCTCTGTTCACCTTATTTTTCTTATGGGGCATGATATGTGCCGATTCCAACCTGCCAATCTTGAAACATCGTCCTCTTTTATACTCTCAAAAAAGAAAGAATTCATTAGAACTGCACAACTCTATTTGGCTTGCTCATACATACTTGACCCCCCTTTTCAATCACTCAAAACTCTGCTCTGAAGATTTATACATCTACAACTACAACAAAGCTTGCATCTTTATGTTCCGATTTCATAATGATCTCCTCCCTACTGACCTCATTCCCTTACGAGTTTTTTACCCATTGACAACGCCCTCTCATCACTTAATACAAGATATGGCCAAGACTTTTCATCAAGAAAACAACACATTGTTTTGCCAGGAACACCCCTAGTTCTCAGGCCCCCTACTGTGAAAACCTACCTGCCTCACCTTAAAATTTCTCCGTCCTTTTGCATCATTTAAAACTACTTAAAAAAACACTCATCATTTTTCTATAACAAGATCTTCCTCCATAACTTCATTTTTACATTTCAACTTTTGGCTTATTTTCTCGAAAATAGGAAATATACAGTCGGTCTGTGTCTTGTTTGTCTTGTGCGTCCCTGGCTATTATTTTGTGGTATTTTCCCTGTCTTTCATAAATATGTACACCGTTTATTTGCCTGTTTTAAAATCCTGGACCATTTCCCCAATTGTACTAGCTTATAACCCCCCAAGTTCATTTATTATAATATTACATCTTTAATAGGCAATTTCACATGTTTTTTTGTATTTTTGTAATTTCCATATTATTAATTGAGTTCCTGGTAAATGTTTGTTATACAAATCTAGGTTTGTAACCTTTGAATTCAAGGTCACTGCAACTCCACGGCTAAATGCGTTTTAGCAGTTTCCTCATCTCAATTCGCCATTTGCTTATCGTGCATAATTATATTGTATATATTTTTATGTTGAATGAAAATAAATTTGATTTTAAATATATTTAATTTATATATATATATATATATAGATATATATTATATAGGCGAGGAACTATCTTCATGCAGAGTGGTCAATGCTTGAAAGCAGAGCGAGGTAATGATGAACCTACTGGAACGTAAGTTGTTACCGGAGTTTCACGCTTTTGCGATCATCAGACAACAGAGTTGTCTGATGATCGCCACAAGCGTGAAACTCCGAGTAACAACTAACCGTTCCATAGGTTCATCAATTTATATATATATATATAATATTATATATATATAGCTTTAATATTATATATCTGGAAAATTCGGGGCACCAATAAAACACATTAATGATTACCCCTAACCAGCTCCCATTTACACCTTGGTGCGGTGAGACAAGCGAGATAAAGTATCTTGCCTAGGTACACAACACGGTAGTTGGCCTCGCGGGGCTCGAACTCACCCCTAATATCATGAGGCCTGCGCGTTTCCACTAAACCACACGTGCTCTCTCGTACAAACCTTTGAGCTTTGCTTACCATGTCTCTCCTGACTGGCTAAATGCATCATATAATCCATGATAACCAATGAAATAGGCCGGGGTGGGGGGGGGGGGGGCTAAAACACGGGTGTAATTAATAGGCGCTTTCGCTATAAGGGACTTTGTGTTCCTCAATGATCCAAAAATATCCCGAAAAAAAAGTTACTGGTACTTCCAAAAATTTAGATGGACGTTACATTTCGTTTTGAATGCGATGACACCATTGGTTCCTCTGTGACCGCTGTTGAATTTTTTTGGTCTAATACATTAACTGTGTGTAAGAGTGGCACGAGCTAATTAGTGAACAGTTTCGAATTATGTAAAAATCTGAGCTCGGGGACGAGGCTATGGATCACGGTCCATGACATCTCTCTTTAGGCGGCTAGTTTTGATATGGAACAAAATTTCCATGATCTATCCTTATTGCGCTTGCATTGAATTTCAAGAAAGAACTGAAATACTAACTCGGTTCTGCGTTTGCTACGGGTTTCGTCCCCCTGAGTTTTGGACCTATTTCCCTAAAGTCTGAGAGGCTTACCGGGAAAATGCACGTGGGCCACACCGGATTATCTTGAGGACACTCCGGTCATTTAACTTCTCACCTGCGCTAACTCAATTTCATTCATGTTCTGTAAACGCATAATAGTGTATTTCAGGCCTTTTACATTGATCACAAAATTATTAATCAGAAGTCCCTGCGCCTTATTGAATTTTTCCCACCTCCCAAAGAATGGTACGGGGTCCCATATCAGATAATCCATAAGTTTTCGGAGCTAGAGATAGGCCTAGAATGCCATGTGTGTTGCGTCTGGCAGATGAAGGGGCCAGCTGTACATTTATAGTTTGTTGGCGCATGCTCCCCCGGAGCGCATGGGGGGCATGATGGGTATATACCTGTGCCAATCCTAATGCATGGATATCTCATCAATAATGAAACTTCCATCAAATAACTTCCAAGGCCCTTGGGGGTTGTTTGTTGAAGGCCCCTGCTGAAGGGGATTTTAATGTACGGTCCTGGTCTTGACCTGTTTTGATGTTGCACATAAATTTGTGTTTGCCTCATGTGCTTGGAGAAATGATTGTTTGTTGATTGATAGATTCCTGGTGTGGAGGATGATTACCCATACGGAGAATGCTTCTCTCACCTACTGATTATTTGCGGCTGTTTTTCTATCACCTTCATCATTATAATATTTGCTTAGTGTATCCACTTCAAACCACCCTTGGTACGGTATTTCACATACTTTCGTCCCTTGTAAGAGTGTAGACCTATTAATTTGATACGGTCCGATCCAGCCTATAACACGTTATTTTTCGCGAAAAAAATGAAAATAAAATCTCATTAGGTACTTTGAATACCATAGTGGCTCAAATTTAATTAATTATAGGAAGATGGAAAGATGAAGGGGAAAATCATACGGCCCGTGTGGATTCGAACGGGAATCGCTGTCACGAGGCGCGAACTCTATCACTACGCCCCAAAGTTATGTTTGTTATCTTGAAAATATAGGTTAAACCTTTACCTAATTAAAACAAAAACGCTAAAACCTTCTAAATATTAGCACTTTTGCGTAGCGAATATGATGTTCGATGTAAAATTTAAAACAATTACTCAAATCGGTCAAATTTGGGTATCATTTGAAGAGAAATATTGTTTTTGGTGTGAGTCCCGAGCATCCGAAGTTGCTTCGAAGACGCCGTAGATCATGGGAATCTGTTGTCTTTTTCCCCCCCCCCCCCCGATGCTCATCCTTCCCCCCCTCCTCTGATGCTATATCGTGACGTCACGGGTCATTTTAAATAAATCATAAAATGCACTTTTGTGGGCTCATATGTATGCTTTTCGTATGTTTTTTTCAGCGTTTGCAACCCTGCCATGCGATCCAATTTAAAAATGGGTTGGCTCATCATAGATATCCTGGGGCGTTTTAGGGTTCGTTACCGACCTTTACCTGGTATTTGTCACTACGAACGTTGAGAGTTTCGTCTGCCAAAGCCCTAGTCGTGAGCTACGCCACCTACGTTGGTTCCGGGAACAGGCATTGCGTCGAGTATAAGCATGTTATATATTTATCATTGTCTACATTTTTTTTTGAGAACACTCTGTAGATGTATGCATTGAATAGGCTTTAACCGATAACTACACATGGACTTATGATAAGAATACAACCGTTGCTGAAATTGAAGGACGCTAGGCATTATGCTAGTTTGAAGAAAATCGTCTTCTTGGTATCTCTGCTCTCAGTCAGGCAACCAATTCCTTGAATAATTCTAAAGAATCACAATGGTTTTAAGAATGATCGTTTATGAACATGAAATAATACAGTATTGGGTGCTTTCGTTATTGCTAAGACTTGCAAATTACGTAGTGGTTTTTAACTAAAATTTAGTTCTGAGTGAACACGTGATGGTAAATGAACAGTTTAGTAATCGTTCTTTGATCGAGCTTTTTCAATCAACTAGGTATTCCCTTTATAAATTTTCCAATAACTTTAATTTCCTCAATTTGATACTTTACTTTGCTACGTATTACAAACCTGCGGTAAGCGAATATATCCAATATCCGGACAACGAAAGTTCACTTGTTAGTGCCCCTTGAAAAACTCGAAAAGGCAACTTTCCATTTGTAGGGATGTTCTGACTTTTTATCACTTACCGCAGTCATAATGAGGTATCACAATCGAGAACGTTGCTTACCCTAACACCCCATCTTTCCCTACCGAACTCACAGCCTGGTGAAAAGTCCGGATGTAGCGATTGCGTCACAAACGAAGACACATATGCACGAAATCGCTGCGCTGGCCCAACGACAAATCGTCGTAGCGTGGTATCCCTGGGGAATGGTCTTGGGGCCCGAAGGACCCTGGTTTGAGAACGCCCAAGTTTCCCACTGGTGGATTTCAGAGTAGGTGAATTCCACTTTCCAATACATTTTTGTGTTGTGCGAGAAACTACTAGCTCAGTGATAAGGTGTATAAGACATAACTTGGATATCCGTACATGACATGCTTTTAAAAAACCTCAACTCTCTCGGTAACGCTGAACGATACAACTTTAATTTAGATGGATCTGAAAAAATCACCTAAGAAAGTGCTGTAAAACGTTTCTCTCATCTTTATAATATGCAATCAGGACTTAAAAATGGATGAACTACAAGCTGTTGGAGGTCAAACAAGTAACAGATCCCCCTGCAATAGCAATAGGTTGAAAATAATTGGGGTTTTGATGGTAGTTTTGACTTTGAATCTCATTATACAAAACCTACAGATTGCCAGATATTTACTATAATCAGAAGTTTGAAGCATAGAAAAACATGGTATGAATTGTCCCACCTGGTCAAAGAAACCTAAACAGTGTTGTGTAAGTAGTTGTGGCAAAATCCCTCGTTTTATCTATATTAAGTTATACAGAGTGAATCAAATATTTGTGCCATGAAACAACACACATAATTTAACCCTGAGAGTGTTTCATCCAACTGTGACGCAGTTGATGTTTTAATAATCTACAGATTTTCGGCTTCTATGCTGCAAAAAAATGAAGGAATTTGGTGAATTTTGATCATGAAAACATCAACTGCATAACAGTTGAGTAAACAGGTCAGGTCACATTTGTGTTTTTCCATGCATATTTTGTGATATTCACCCTGTATGTCCAGATTGTACCAACCAAGGAAAAATTTGTAAAACTTGAATGACATATTTTCCTATTTTATCTGGAACGGAAAGCCGGATAAAATAATATGGAAGTCAGTTTTTTTGTACACCATCCACGAAGACGGGGTGTGAATGCCTTAACGTTGAAAATGCACATTGAATCATTAAAAGCGAATTGGATCCGACGGCGTTTAAGATACTCTGACCGTTATTATATTTTCCGTAATATTACTTTTCTTTTTGTAACTTACCTCTACTTGTTTTAATGTAAGAATAGGCTCCTTGAACCTCGTTTTAAACACACCCAACACACACCCACACACACACACACACCACCCACACATATATATAGAGATATATATATATATATTTTATATATATATATATATATATATCTACTCTTTTGCTCTTTGAACGGCGATGTACAAGTAAGCGATTTAAAAAAGTCACTTTAAGCTATTACACAGAGGTAGCTATAAGCCACTACGTTAGCAGGACAAATCTTACCTAAATTTCGTCGTATCCTTTCTCTAAATTTCCATTTCAATAAGATATCCGAAAGATCCTCTTTTTTTCCAACGCACACTATCAAGCCACAGGTGCTCATTCTGTTCACCTTCTGCAATCCCTGTTTTAGGTGTTGCCATGCTTTCATGGGATCCGTGGTGATTCGTCGTAACTGTGTTGTGCCATCAACTTGCAATACCAACCTTTTCGCATTTGCGCCACGATGGTACAACGGCACCCACGTTCTTTACCATTCCACACCACAGGGGTAAACTATCCCAGAACACGCAAGTCGCGCAGACCGTGAGTCGACTAAAGCGAGCAAGAATTCATTGTTTTTTACTCTTACTAAGAATTCCATACGCTGATGTGCAGACTTATCATAGTCTGTTGAAAATGGTTGCTGAGAGTTGTAGCTATCGCGTCATTCATAGAATTCAAACAGATGTATCCCACTCAGTCACCTTGATGACTGAGCTAATCCGTTGGCTAACGCTTGCATATCTTCTTTCCGAATTCAATATATGTAGCCGACGCTTCAACGTCTCTAGTGCTTTGCAATAATCGAGATATCTAATCAGGATGGGAAAACTTGATCGACCATCTTCTATCTCATTCATCCCAATATCTAGAGGGCGTAGTAATGGCATCTGTGACCGACTTCACCATTCGTGTTATCCTGCTCTCTCTCTCCGGTTGCTCCCCTGATCGCGAAATGCAATCCTGTCAACGATAGCAAATTAACCATTTTTCCACAGATTCCAATAAATGTTCAAGATAGCACCAAGCGAGAAATTATTTAGGTTTAGAGTCTTTCTAGCTTTGTATGTCTTAAGCCGTCCGATGATGGGTTTTCATGTTTTGTTTACAAAGCAGGGTGGTAAGGCCTTCGCACGCTTGAATGCCATTGAATGTACCTACTATGAATGAATATGGCCAAACCGAACGTCCTTCGTGTAAACATCCGCATGTTTTACAAAATACGCTTCAGAAATGTCAACTATTATTAGCGGGAAGATTTTCATGGTTTTGCAAGGCATCGGTCTAGTTGGCGCCAATGTTGGGCCATATATCATACACGGATAGCTTGGATGTGCAATGGTTTGCAATGTAAGTGAACCTATGTGGTAATTAGATTCAATGGTGGGTGCCAGAAAGTAACCGAAGGATCGGCAGGGTAGGCCCTGCATTCCAATAAAGTACGCTTCACCTCCTAAAAAAGATCCTTCAAGAGATTGCTGAATTTAGATTTGGCTCACTTTCAATAATTACACTCTAACAAAGCCTCGCTGAATTGTTTGAATTAGTGCGGTGTTCACAACTGACGAGTCTTTTGGAGCATAAGATTGAGATATTCGAGTTGGATTTCGGATATGAATATTTCCATTAATTGCCCCAAAACAAGCTCGGCGGAGTTGATGTTAGCCGCTGCAGATGCAAGTAGTACATCCCCACATTTAACACTTCTTTCACATTTTGACCAACTGTAGATAGAATTCAACTCTTCCGTGATGATTCGCAGGTTTCACCTGCACATTTTTTTCTTGTTCCAGATTTTATGAAAGAACGTTACTGAATTAGGCTGCTCACCTTCTTTATTAATCAGCCATATTGCATCGATGCGCTTACGATGTCGGCAGTACAATCGGTTAGTCATCGAATGAAATCTATTTGAGTCTGTGTTGGAGACAATCCTTCTAAAGCAATTCGACCTAGATGCTCTACAATCAACATCTGATAATTCAAGGGAGAATTCATTGAGACTATGTCAATATCGAATGAACCATTTTTTTCATTCATGCAAGGTTATACCAATTATACACATGAACAGATATATAAATATAATCTGTGATGGATGTTCTGAATATAGTGTGAAAAAGTAATTTTAAAACGTTTTGAGGAAATAGGTCAAAAAGCATACATAAGTGGACCTTGGGAATGCGTTGTTTCTTATCACTAGGTAAAAAGTTGTACATGACATTAAGAATACCGTCATACAGAGCACTCCAGCTTCTTGGGATTTCTTCTTTTCCATTTGTTAGATGCCAATACCAGCATATGAGTAGAGCTATCAAAGGAACCGACGCATCAACCACTAGTTTGTTTTCTTCGATGAACCTCACAAGACGATTTCCCAGTGCAATGGTGCCTACATCTGCACTTTGGCTGAAGAAATTGTTGACATACCTCAGGAGATCTGCTCTAATGAACCCTTGAAGCTCAAGGCGTCTGTATATTCCAAACTTAGTAACATCACTTACTCGCCATGGCCTTGATGTAACAAGTACGCGACAATTACACAAGTCGTCGTAGGTCATTGCTTTAACAATATTGCCAGGATCTTCATAATTGAATAAATTCGGATCAGCTTCATCGAGGGCATCTAGTACAATGAGAACGGATTTCCCCAATCTCAGTATGGTTTTGCGCAGTGTGTCGGCATCAGCAATGTCTAAAGAAGGCAAAAGGTGCTGGATGATCGCCTCTTCAATGTTGCTTCTGTGATTAATCAATCCCAACTTCAGAATGAACAGCAGCTTGATGTGTTTTAAAGGTGATTCTTCATTCAATGGCTGTGACCAATCGTAGGCTATTTTTGAGCAAAGCGTTGTCTTTCCTAATCCTGGTTACCATCCAAAACAAAGCGAACATGTGTCTCTTTTGTACTAAATATATCATGATAGTAATCTAAACGCTGTTTGATTGGTTTGCATGGCTTAGGTATTTCGATATCTATAGTTAAATGGACATAAATATCATTCAGGTCGACAAAGTGTCCGCTTCTCCAAGGATACAAAGACTTCTTACACATTTGTTCAAGTAGTGTGTTTTCAACTGGTCAGCGATACTCTCCACGAATTCGGACTGACTTCCTGTATTTTTTTAAGATTCAAAAGATTACGCAAAAAGGAATTAATCGGATGATTAGACAATGAGACTTGTCAGCATTCAGCACGTGTTTAATAATAATAGAGGTACATCTTGATCCTTACAACAATCAATAATACTATTGTTATCCATAAAGATATATTTTTGGTTATTGATTTTTTTAGTCTTTCAAAAGTTTGTCCTCTGCTTGAAGAGGTGTTTTACGTCAAAGCAGAATTGAAAATTGTAATCAATCCCACAAAAAGTACATACACACAGTCAGACAGCAGGTCACGCTGGCATGCTTTATTTTCTTTTTCACATGAAAACAATGGTGCAGCGCTGACCTCTCCAGTTGGTAGAAAACGTTTGAAACAACTTCGTTTTTGGGGCTCGTAAATACGTTGTTTCATTTTACAAATATTGCAGAAATGTTGCTAAAAGTCTACTCCATACCTCAGATGGTATAATTATAATTATAATGATATTTTTGGGGTTGAAAAACAAGGATGAAAAGTGAAAAAAAATCGTGTTTAAATAATGCGTGGTCTTGACAAATTCAGGAGCCCCACATCATTTTAAAGTTGACCAAATAATAAAGGGACATCTTATCTGTAAAAAAGTCTGTGCACGTGAAGCTGTATCTGTTTTGAGAAAGCGAAGACCACGGTTAGTTCATAGATTGCCAGTTTGAACATGAATTCCCCTATACTTTAACATGGCGAAAAACATCACTGATTTGCACTACAGACCTGTGTGGGGAATCAAACAAAGAGCAAGGACGCGTGTCTTTTATGTTTGTGCAAATCCATGCCTTCTGACCTCGTACAACAATTTCTACGGTTATCAATTGTGTCACTGTGACCTCAGGACTGACTGCACAGGTTTGGGTTGTAATTCATCTAATATAAAAAGGCAATTTTATAAGACCGTGTTATAAGAACGATACACCAAAACTCTAAAGACCTGTTGTATAAATCGGCTTGAGCTTTCGATGCTCTCTCAACATTTGGTACTTCGGGACATTTTAGAGATCACTGCTCCAAGATTGATATGCAAAATTGTACACTTTGTGGAGATATGATTTACTTCAGTATTTCATAATTAGGGAGGTAGCTTACAATTTTTCTTCATTCAGAGCATTTAGCATGTTTATATACAAAAACAACATGGCGTAACTTTTAACGTGCATGCAATAATTGGATTACTTATTAAAATATTCATTATATCTCATGTAATTTGCATTTCTACTACCATCATGCTTATGTTCAGTTTAATTTATATGTCGTTCCATTCTGTTATATCCCTTCTTTTATAACCCCTAAATGCCATTTTTTTGCCACTTTTCAAAAATTATGGAGCGGACCCCTGCCTTGTGTTTACAGGAAAAGTACTCCTAGATCTAACAACGCAAATACCGTTACCTCACTTTTTGTGGTGATCGTCAGGTTGCTTATCATATTGCTCTAAGGACATAAGGGATATAGTTCTAGCCATAAACAAATTTTAGTTTTTGCCTCATGTTTCTACTTATTCGGCCCAGTCTCTTGATTTCCAAATGAAATAGATTGAAAATACTACATCATATATTCGTTACACTGTGCATCTTCTTTGCCCTTTCTGTCGCGTACATTTCAAAAGGGGCCACAACTATTTTCAAGATTCCAGCTACAAATAATTTTCTTCAAATTGATATCAAGATCCCAAATTGATATCAAGACCCATGTGTTTTATTACAAGTAAACATCTATTGAATCTACAATTACCCCTTTTTTATAACAAGTGATAGAATTATTATTACTCCTTAGGCCCTTATACTCCTTTTGACCAAATTGGTACCCCATGGGGTCCGTTCACGAAACTCAGTCGTAAATCTACGTGCATACATGTCATGCCTAAAGGCTAAGTGAACCAATTTGTCCAAAGCACAGTGTAATTGGTATGAAAATGTCTGTTATGTATATAGGAGATACGCGTGAGTTGTATACACGTAGGGTGACGGACCCCTAGAGGGTAGCAAAACGACACATTTTGTACCTATTATCCAGCATCAATACACTATCTTCTACACAAAATGCATAACAGCATTTTAGGAATGGTAGCTATAACCAGGTAGGCGGAAGTTGGAATTTTTAAAGGACTCAACATTTCAAACTGATCCATCCAATCACGTTGAAAAGCACCATCAGTTTTTTTTTATCGGATCATAGTATTTGCAAAAAAGTATAGTTTGTACTATCTACGATCTACCTTTTCACAGATGCAGAGTAAAACTTTAAAAAAAATCGCAAAAAGGTCTTTTCGTTTGTACAGATGTCAAAAATTAAGTCGCCCTGATTTCGGTAAGAAATGACACAAGTCATTCGCCGAAGTAAAATAATTAAAATAAAGAATATTTTGCACTAATGCTTAGCCGCGATATGTGGCAAAACATGTCATGGGTCTGAAACGTAAACCTTATGCCACATAATGCTGTCTTGAAGCTCACAAAAGAAACAAAACACAGATTAAAGTAAACAAAGGAAGTCTAGTTTTATCGACACAAGTTTTAATAGTCAACATAATCAGTTCAATGATAAATATCTTCTTTTCATAAATAATAAACAATACAAATATTTAGTGTACGTCAATGAATTGGAGCTTTGAACATATTACAAAATTGGTAGCTGTTAAAATCATGCCAGAAGGAATGTAAATGCAACCAAAATAAACACTCCAAATCCAAGGACAAAGAAATGGTTTAAAAATATTGCATTATCTTTGTGCATTTACTAATTGTTGAAGTAAATTTGAATTTGGAAGCAAAGTATCAGTGTTGGTAGGAATTTGCGTTTCATGATACTTTAAGACCATAAAAACTCTCTCCTCTGTACGCTCATGGTTCTCTTCTAACAAAGAGTATGTCGAATGTTATTCACTTACTGATCATAACTTCCACCATTACGTAACTGTTTTCGTATCTTTTAGAATTTCTTTATGAAGTTAATCCCTTTTTAAAGAATTTCATATCTGTTCAAGTGTGAATAACTTATGTTTATCTAATTCTGTCACCGTTTTCACTCAACCAGAAAGTGGCACAAACTCAATTTTTGTGTTCCGCATTAAACTGGAGTTATCTCTCGATTGAAACAAGCAAATGAGATGAAACAAAAAATCATGGAAAGCCTGGTGTTTTATCTTTAATTTGATATACAAAATGACTAACTTATGTTGAGATATAATATATTGAAAAAAAATCGGTTTTTGATTGTACCATTTTTTTTTAGACAGGGTGTAGTATTTGTTTTATTACACCTCACTGAGACTCTGGGGACGAGGTTGTAGGGAAACAGTTCAATCTATTTCTCTAGGGTAATAGCTCGCGTAATAGGAATCAGCCAATGAAATAGCATGATTATGTTCATGAATATTCATGAGGTGTAATAATACACATTGTTTGGCCTACAAATGTTACCTCCGGGATACAGCTCCTTTGCTTCAACAAAAGTAACATTGCCAGTTATTTTGTAGAGGTCGCCCACGACATTGGTCTGGCCTCCATGCACAATGGTTGGTTCTTCTATAAAATACAAGCAAAAGCATTATTTAAAATATGCTGAGTAAGAACAAACATTAAAGCTGCAACGAGAAATTTTGCGCCATTAATATATTGTTACATATGAAGTAATTTCATATAGATTTGACACTCAATAGATATCTAGACTTGTATTTAGCTACAAAAGGTGATTTTGATTTGCTTTACCGTATTTCAATATAAAACATAGGTTGAATTTCGTATTTTGCTCCAATACGAGATTAGAAATTGTATAATATTTGTATTATAGAAATAAAATTGTTTTCAGCTCAATTCTTTTTGGTGGGTATATTTCTGAGTGCAAAAATCAGGGATTTTAATTTTTAACGGGACACCTGATATGTGAAATCTCTCACTGCACCTTGCTGTGGGTTGCATTGAGTAGAAAGTGATTGATATAGCAACAACGCTCGAATAGATCTCTAGTCTAATCGTTAGCCTGTCAAGAAGGAAATCGGCTCGCTACCACTGACCTAACCACTAAAGACGCTTTTAGAAGCTTTTAGAGGGACTATTTATTGTATGATTTATCCTTTACCATCATATTTCCGGGAGTATAGTAAGTCGTCCAACTTCCGGGGTAGAGAAATTGGTCAAAATCCCGTGTTTGTACGATTTTTGACTGAAAATTCAATATCGGCTTATTTTCAGAGGACATCCGGTTTTTTAATTTCCTCTGATTATAGTGTCATGGTAACATCCTAAAGATCAATGTTGAGGCTTATTTGGTATCACTAAAAGGACAAGACAAATTGTGTTTCTTTAATATTTAGGTATTAACTTACTTGGTGCAATAATATTCTCGTTTGGCTTTGCTAATGACATCTCGGGCTCTCCATGCCTCGGTCGAATAATGTCGGTTGACTTCGGTTGGGGACGCGGTTGTCCCGCGACTACGGGTTTCGATACTTTGCTGCCATAGTACCTACAATGCATTTAAAAATGTTGATATTAATATCAATCGTAGCAGTAACAGTAGCAGCAGCAGCAGCAATAAGAGTAGCCGCGGCATCAGTAGTAGCAGTAGCACTAGTAGTAGCATTAGTAGCACTAGTAGTAGAAGTAGCAGTAGTAGTTGTAGTAGCAGTAGTAGCCGCAGCAGCAGTAGTAGTAGTAGCACTAGTAGTAGTAGTAGCAGCAGCAGCAGCAGCAGTATTAGTACATGGTAGTAGTTGTTGTAGTAGCACTAGTAGTACTAGTAGTTGTAGTACTACCACTACTACTACCTCTACTACTACTACTAGTAATAGTAGCAGCAGCAAGATTAATAATAATAGTATTAATAACAAGAGTAATAATAATAGTAGTAGTAGCCGCAGCAGTAGTGTCAGCAGTAGTAGCACTAGCAGTAGTAGTAGCAGTAGTTGTTTTAGTAGCAGCAGCAGTAGTAGTAGTAGCAGCAGCAGCAGCAGTAGTAGTAGTAGTAGTAGCAGCAGCAGTACTACTAGTAGTACATAGTAGTAGTAGTTGAATTAGCACTAGTAGTAGTAGGAGTAGTAGTAGTAGTACTAGTAGCAGTAGTAGTAGCAGTAGTAGTAGCAGTAGTAGTAGTAGTAACAGCAGTAGTAGTATTAGTAGTAGTAGTAACAGCAGCAATAGTAGAGTAATAATAGTAGTAGTAGTAGCCGCCACAGAAGTATCAGTAGTAGCAGCACTAGTATTAGTATTAGTAGCACTAGTAGTAGTAGCCGCAGCAGCAGTAGTAGCACAGTAATAGTAGCAGCAGTAGTAGCAGTAGTAGTAACACTGGTAGCACTAGTAGTTGTAGTAGTAGTAGTAGTAGCAGTACTACTAGTAGTACATAGTAACAGTAGTAGTTGCAGTAGCACTAGTAGTAGTAGTAGTTGTAGTAGCACTACTACTACTACTAGTAGTAGTAGTAGTAGTAGTAGTAGTAGTAGTAGTAGTAGTAGTAGCACTAGCAGACGTAGTAGTACTAGTAGCAGGTAGCAGTAGTACTAGCACTAGCAGCAGTAGTAGTAGTGGTAGTAGTAGTAGTAGTAGTAAGTAGTTAGTAGTTAGAGTAGTAGTAGTAGTAAGAGTAGTAGTAGTGTGTAGTAGTAGCACTAGCGTAATAGTAGCACTAGTAGTATGGCGCAGCAGTAGCAGTAGTATTAGTAATTAAGTAGTACTAGTAGCAGCAGCAGCCAGCAGTAGTCTAGCAGATGTCATGGGTTCCCATGCACCCCCCTTAAAACTAATTCTTCTACCATAAATTTTTTAAATCTCTACGACACTACTTAAAGAATTTTGATGTTACCAAATTAAATATTGTCCCACGGGGCAGTTTTGGCGGCCACTCTTGTATTAAGAGGGATTAATCGGACAATGTTGTTCAATTTAGTTGAAAAAGTAGCTCAAATGAGTCGTCTCATCTCACAACCCATAAGGAATCATAAAATATAAAGTTTTTATAGCTGTGATTTCAGTTAGCATATGATATGGGTGCATGGTGATAACAGGTCATTGACCTTTTGATTGGTCCTTGTACAAGGGGCCAAATTTTCAAAATGCATTGATCTTGGCAAATTTGGTATCAAATTGTAGCTATAGCTGAGCATCCAGAAAAGTATAGTTTGCACTATCTAAGATGTTTATTAGTTGGTAAAATAGGGTTAAAGTTACCTTTTATTAAATTTGTAATTGCTTTGTATGGGAATTAGGACTAATCCTCTCTTCCTAACCGTCACAGACTAAATGAAAGACCTGAAATAAGGAAACCTGTACATTTCCGAATTGCTCATCCCAGACCACAATTTGCCACAATTTGTCAAGATTGGAAGCATTGTTGACAATTTTGCTCCCCTGTAACAATGACAATCGAAGGTCAATGACCTTTATCACCTTTTCAGCCATATCTCTGTAACTAAAATCACAGATAGTCAAAGCTTATATTTTCTGATTCCTTATTATGAGACGAATCCTTGTGAGATACCTTTCACTGAAATTGAACCACTTGTGCGATGGGGGTATCCCTCTTAATCCCAGATGGCGCCCAACGAACCCCGTGGGACAATATTTGATTTTGGTAACATCAAAATTCTTTAAGTAGATTTCGTAGAGTTCTTAAAAATCATGTTGAATTAGTTGTTTAGGGGGGGCATGGGACCCATATACCTGCTAGACATACAGCAGCAGCAGTAGTATAGTAGTAGCAGCAGCAGCAGCATCAGTAGTAATTCAGCAGTAGTTAGTAGTAGTAGAAGTAGAAGTATTAGTAGTAGTGTAGGCAGTAGCAGTAGCAGCAGATGCAGTAAGCAGCAGCACATAGTATAAGCAGTAGCAGTAACACGATTACTTACCTTCGTTTCGGGGCTCGTTGGAGTGCAAACTTTATGTGACAATCTTGCCAATTCCATTTTAATCGACGGGTCATTAGGACACTCTACATGGGCTTGCTGCATGTATTTATGAGCAAGATTAAATTGCTCTTGTAAACAATACGCCTGAATTCGAATTCACAAAAACGAATAGTTAATGTTTGGTTTATCAAGTTCATGATGTAAAATATAGAAGATTGCATTATAAACACTTCTCAAACCTCTAACATCCACAATATCGTAAACATAATATGTATTGGTCTAAGGCTAACCTGGTAGTATTAAATCAAAAAAAAAAAGCAGTCCCACTTACGCGATGGGAAAACGTTGTAGATTGTCCTTATTTACCTCAAAGTTTTCTTATTCAAAAAAGGAAATTGGCTTTCAATATGGTTACAATTGACCTTTCCTAGTTACAAATTATCGGCACACTTGCGACTTTTCCAAGATTATCGGAAATGATTATTATTCAACCATTTGCTCTTCACGGTCACGGCCAAAATGAATCTGTTAAAATTCCTATACAAAAAGAATTCAGTAAGTTACATGAACACTAAATAATTTTAAAATACAAATACAAGTTATGTAAAAACTAGTAAATAGCCATAAGTAGAGCGAAAAACGGCATGAAAATCCGGATATATCTTTTAGCGCCAAATAAATTTCTCCTATTTCTGGGGACAAATGTTAATGTTGCCGACTCTCGGACTTCATGACGTCATAGTGACGCCATACTAGGTATGTTTTGAATATAATTTTGGTATCAATGGGATGAAAGGGGGACCATACCAATCTACTGGTATCAAATATAAGCATCGGGTGCTTGATAACGATTTCCCGAGGGGGGTGGTAACCAACCCTTGGTAAAAATCGTGTTACAAAAAAAAAGGCTTGTAAGAAGAGGGTTAATGCTCATAGAACCATTCTAAGTTTATTCACAGAAACTATAAAAGTACCAACCTGGCCACATCTATACAGTCCCTTGACATTCTTTGGTCTCTAAACTTAGTGCTTTTTTACTGATAAACTAATGCCGTATTGATTCTGTCAATTTCAGTGAAATGGACGCCATGTCAGCAGATTTTAGCATATTTTTTATGTGTTTTTCTTCTTCATCTTCGCTATTTGTGGTTTTCAATTTCGTCCGCATTCTTTTGCCTGGTAATGTTTGAAAAATTCGGATTTAAAAAAAACTCAAATTATAAAGACAACACCAGATTAATCCTTAACTAATTCAAGCCTGTCTAAACACTCGATGAAAGTATGAATTGTGTTCTAGAAACACCGTAATGTTTTGGCGGGCTTAAAGTTCACATCCTAACCAAAGATTGGCATTGTATTCTTGCAGTCCATTACATCACACTTTTAGCGTGCCTTTGTATAAAAGCAAAAATAGCCGTGAATCAAAGTTCAAACAGTTTTTGATATACTAGTTGATATCTCTGTCGTTCAAATTTCCTTAGGACCTGAACCCTGAATAAAACAAATTGAATTCCCACATGCAAATGCGCCTTTATTGCTAAGTATTAAACAGTAAGTGCCCGGGGGGGGGAGGGTTCCATAGTACCCAACATTTAATTTTTTTTGCGATTTCTCGGTTACGCATCAAATTTTTCAAAGGATTTTTTTGCTAATTGTCTGATTTATGGAATACGCTGCTCCTGATACAAAAAAAAAAAAATTAAATCGCCCACGGCGTCATTAGAATAATTCGGTGGGTCCCTAGGGACCCCCCCTGGGGCACTAACGGAAGTGAAAAAATCAAGATATTTTACTAATTAAAAAAATTAAGTAATTAATCGGGGATTTATTTGCTGAGATATATCCTTAGGACGTAATAATATAATTAAAATACTTAAAATCAAATAACCTTTTATATGGGATAGCATCCATTTTAATTTTGTCATGCCAGTGCTCTTAAACTGTGTAAGTCTATGGGAAACCAAGAAGGCGATTTTGAAGTTCTGAGAAAAAATACCAAGATGGTATAAATTGGCTATGTTTTGCAATGATTATTTTAATGGTATTCAGAGTAGATATAAGGAATTATTTGGTTCAAAACCTATATTGGAGGTGTGAGGATGGAAAGTGGCGACCCATCTGTTTCAAGAGTGACAATTTCAATTGGACCATAGGTCATAGCTCAAAGGTCGGATTTTCATTTTTATTGTGGGTATTGTGTTCTTACGTGACCCCCATTAATTTGTGTTAGTGTCATCAAACTCCCACGGGAAGTGGTTATCTGGTTTGGGTCACTAGGAACACCCCCCCCCCCCCCACGGGCACTAACGGGACGTTTATTTTTTGCTTGGGCACTTAAGTTGTTAAGGCATGAGTAGGGAAGTAATGCAAAACATGTTTTCCTATAAGAGAGTCTAAAGGGATCTAAACTTGTCCCTAATGTCTCAAAATTCCCAATTGCTTTCATAATTTCAAAGTAACATTGTGGAAATTATGAAGTGAAACATAGATACATAAAGTAATCTGTGGATTCAGAAGTGCCAACCTCCCGACACCAACTTCCCCAACCTGGACAATATTACACAGCACTCTGTAAACTTTCTTTTTAATATAGCAAAGAAGACCATCCATCGTGGCTGGCGTCGCAGTTATATCCCATCTGGATGAGGAATGGGATACTCTTTACAATGATTCCTGAATTTGAATCCGGAGAAGAAGCGTCAACCAAGACTTCAGATCTGACCAAACTTGCTTGGACAGGAACGCCGTTGCGCTGGGAGGAGACGGTCCAAGGAACCGACTTTCGCTTCACTCCAGCAGGAAGGCATGAAAGGCTGTAAACCGCCTCACTGGCAAAAAGAATTTCAATCCAGTCGAAATGTCCAAGTGACTGCCAACTCAACGCTGAGAAGAAACTCTCGAAACTGGTCGTTTCAAGAACATGCTAAGATCAAACTCGCTCGGTTAAAAAAAAGAGATCACCAAACTTCGTCAGGCCCCTAGCGAGGACGGGTCACTTTCAACAATCCTTCTCACTAGATTGAGCTTACCTCGGCTATCAGCAAACTATAAAGAGTGGAAAGGCCCAGGGGCCTGACAACATACCAGCGGAGTCCCTTGATGCAATGTGGCCCACGATGTCTTGAATGGCTCCAGAAGTTCTACACATGTTGCCTTACCAACCAGTCCTTACCCAAGATCTGGAGGAGGGCTACTATCACCGCACTCCCCAAACCAAACAAGCCTGTCGACAACCCTAAGAACTACCGCCCATTTATCACTACTGTGTGCTTCCTTCAAACTCCTTGAGAGGATGATCCTGGCCCGGCTGGAGCCCGTCGTCGAACCCCATCTGCCTGACGAACAAGCAGGATTTCGCCGTGACCGGAGCACTGTCCACCAGATCGTAAAACTCACAAATGATATTGAGGAAAGCTTTGAAAAGCGTCGTAAGGCAGGCGTCACCTTGGTGGACCGTACTGCAGCATACAACACCGTGTGGCACCAGGGCCTGACACTCAAGCTTCTCAGGACCATCCCGGATCGTCACCTTGTACAATTCATATATAACATGCTTGCAAGCCGTAGCTTTATTCTCAAGACCAGTGATGGACAGAGTAGTCGTCTGCGTCGCCTGAGGAACGGAGTACCACAAGGATCTGTACTGACTCCCATGCTGTTCAACCTGTATATCAGCGATTTACCTCAAACAACATCTAGACAATATATGGCTACACCAACGATCTTGCCCTTCTCCACTCGGAGAGCAGCTGGACAGAAGTAGAAAGTACATTTACTGCAGATATGGGCCTACTTGTAGCATATCTCAAGACCTGGAGACTGAAGCTGAGCGAAGCCAAGACCACCGCTACTGCCTTCCATCTCAACACCAAAGAGGCTCAAATCAACCTCAATGGAGCGCCTCTGCCATACAATCCTACACCAACCTATCTGGGAGTGAAGCTTGACCGACAGCTTACTTACCGGCAGTATCTCGAGTCCGTATGCGCCAAGGTATCTTCGAGGAATAACCTCCTGTGCCGACTTGCTGGATCCTCATGGGGTGCCAGCCCACGACTCTATATGCCCCACCGCCTTGGCTCTGGTCTACAGCGCTGCTGAGTATGCCGCCCAAGAGTATGCCGCCCCAGCATGGTGCAACAGCTCTCACACAAAGAAGCTGGACACAGTACTCAACGAGACCTTGAGAACCATTATTGGTTGCCTCCGTCCCACTCCATCTGAGTTTCAACCTGTACTTTCAGGCATTGCGCCTGCAGTGCTTCGGAGAGAACACCACACGCACAAACTAGTGAATAAGGCTCTGCTGGACAACACGCACCTGCTGCATAACACTGTCAAAGAATCACCAATGGGGGCTGCGGCCATCTCTAGCCTGCCAATGTGGTTGTCCATCACAGACTGCGGATCACATTCTCAATGAGTGCCTCACCTTTCATCCACCAGTGGACGTAGACTTCTCAAACTCCAACCAATCAACAGTGAGCTGGCTCCACCGTCTACAGCATATTTAGCTGCTGCCTCATACGCAAGAAGAAGAATAAAGTAAACATATATACTAATTATTGAAGAAACACCCTTCGATTTAAAACAATGTTGCATTATAGCTAAGAGTATTTTGATTGGAATGTAGCCCTTTATATACAGGATTTACAATTACCTCTTCATATTTTCGAATAGCATTAGATATGTTTCCTTGCTTGTAGAAATTGTTGCCAGCCTGCAGAAAAAAAGTTAAAATACATAACAAGTATAAGCAAGGATATAAAAATTCCTCAAAAGTTTGGAAACTCTTTTTTTACTTATTTGTATCTGAAATATTTGGAAACCTGTTTGGTGTTTTCTATCAGTGGTCTTGGTCAAGACGATTCGCTTGAATTCTTTCACCAACGAACTGTTGAAATCATAGCCTATAAGCATGACTACTAGTATCGTAATCCAAACTCGTATCGGCTGAAAATCCTACAACCAACGATACCAGTGCAGTGCTGCAGCTGCTGCTGGGTCTTTGTTGTTTTCGGTAACGGAATTGAAAAGACGAGTGACGCTGTACGTGCAGATGAATTTCTGTTTAGCGGATCGTCTTGGCTAGTCTGAAATTCGAGATTGGCAAAAAAACTTCGCTGTTGTTTTTCCATATGCGGACGATGATGAATCATTCAAGCCGATAATAACCAATCAAAGACGCGATACTGGATCAAGATTTCTTCATTAAGCGTGATAGCAGGGGACTGTAGTGTAAGAGTGTGCGCTTCCGGATAAAATTGTGAATTTTTGCACACAAGTACTTTAGGCATTGATAATCCATAAAATTGATGGAAGCACTTGCCAACCCCCCTTAATGGCCCCCAGCTTGTGTTTCAAGGTTATACAGGGGGTCAAAAATTTAAAATGTTCTGAATGTGTTAAAAAGCTTTTTTTTTTTTTTTTTTTTTTTGTATCTGAAATATTTGGAAACCTGTTTGGTGTTTTCTATCAGTGGTCTTGGTCAAGACGATTCGCTTGAATTCTTTCACCAACGAACTGTTGAAATCATAGCCTATAAGCATGACTACTAGTATCGTAATCCAAACTCGTATCGGCTGAAAATCCTACAACCAACGATACCAGTGCAGTGCTGCAGCTGCTGCTGGGTCTTTGTTGTTTTCGGTAACGGAATTGAAAAGACGAGTGACGCTGCACGTGCAGATGAATTTCTGTTTAGCGGATCGTCTTGGCTAGTCTGAAATTCGAGATTGGCAAAAAAAACTTCGCTGTTGTTTTCCATATGCGGACGATGATGAATCATTCAAGCCGATAATAATTAACCAATCAAAGACGCGATACTGGATCAAGATTTCTTCATTAAGCGTGACCTTTGTACATCCACACGCACAAAATAAACCGTACCTGACAATACGGGTTTGCATCAAGTTGTATGAAATGCACATTGAACAAGACGCGAGGCTCCACCTCACTTTGAGCGATTCGTGGAACTTGTGTGGTGTTGACTTGTGAACGGTAGAAATTCGTAAGCGGGAGTGATTCGTGCACATAATATGGAAGGTATGAAATAGACTTCTGAGACCGTTTTCATTTACGGTTTTGCATGGGCGCCGGTCTAAGGCCCTGTAGTGGGTGGTGTGTGTGTGTGGGTCAGTGTGTGTATGTGTGTGAGTGTGTGTGTGTGTGTGGGGGGCGCCGGGCTAAGACCCAGGGGGTAGGTTTCTGAGATCATTTATATATCCCATGTGTAAGAGTTTGCATGGGCTCAGCTAAGGCCGGGGGGGGTCAACACCAATGATTATATACGGGAATGTACCTCGAAAAGGAGCCGAGCGTCTCAAACAAGACACCGCATTTGTAGCTATCATTTGCTTCACGCATGAGTATGTCTTATGGTACTGCAGTAGGGTCTCATACATAATGTGCTATTAGGCCTCCCTGTGGGGCCTCCCTGTGGGGTAGACGTTTCAAGTCCCATGGATGCAAATGAGGTATTGCCATTGACTCCGTCAAGCGCTACTGCACAACGTCATACATCGCATGATGGAATCAATTGTAATACCTCATTTGCATACTTGGAACTTCTATATGAAGCATTTACCACCTGTGGTAAAGCTGAAGAAATATACTCATATACGGTACCACATTATACAAACAGGTTTAAATATTTGCGATCTAGTCATGCTAGTTGAGGGCAATTCCACTGTTACAGAAGGACGTTTTGACTCTGTTCCGGGACTTTCACGCCAGTGCTTAATTTTATGCATGCAAGTAGTTTACACAATTCTAACTTTTTTTGAACAAAAAACTTTCTGTTAATGAATCCTTTATATTAATGAGTTTGGTAACGAAAGGATGCTATGTGTATCCATGCTCATTAATATGCAAGATTCATTGAAGAGTTTTGTTGAAAAAAAGTAGCTGAAATTGTGTAAACTAGTAGCACATTATGGGATTATGGCGTGTTTGATATTGTAATAAAATCCTTTCATTTTGCACTGGTTTGAAAGTTCAAAAACAGTCAAAATGTCCTTCCGTTACCATGGAATTGCCTTTGAGCGAAAAAAAGTTTCAAAACGTTTGGATGTGTTTAGCTAAATCCTACTGCGACCCTGGCACAAACAGAGCAATTTTTTCTGTTTCTCGGCTTTTGACAAATTCATTTCTCCATAATAATAATAATCTTTATTTCTCAACTGCAATAAATTATAGACGTTGGAAACCGTAAATTTCTATCCGCTATTTGAAGGCACCTAGGCGTTATCAAAAGACGGAGTTTGCTCTAGGGGCTTCTTTAAAATACCACCGCCAGCTGACCGGCGGCTCACGGCGGTAACCGTATTTCACACAGCAATATAGAGTGGTTCCAACCAGAAAATTCCGGAGGAAACCGGACAGCAAGCGGTGGATGAATTTGGAATCCGCTCCTACCTTATAATTGTACAACATGAAAAAAAAAACATTGTATACGCTGCCTGTCATTTGAACTTTGAACCCAAATCTTTTGAATGACCTCACCTTGACCGTCAAAAATGAATTGATATATTGAACTCAATGTACCTGTTTGTGCTCTATTACTTCTTGGAGAGTTACGGGACCAGGTGCTATCATCGGGCTCTCGGGCCTTTTTGCATTGATATCTACAGAAAATGGAAAAGTCATTTATGCAAATAAACAAAGATACCCTGAAACTCTATTGGAAAACAAATCCACGAATTGTACCACTCGTTTTGTGCTAAACAGTTGGAGATGTTATATTTACATCTATTCAAATAGGCCTACCTTTTAAAGACACTTTATCAAAATTTACCAAATTTTAATACTGATCCTTACTGATAAGAAAATCATGATATGGTCTGTACAAAAATTGGGAAGTACCTTTGACCTGGAGGCTTCTGTAATGCAGTTCCCACACATGGCCGAGTCTTATCGGTTGTCCCTGAAATTCAGCGCCACTAACTATCCACTGATAAGCCTTATTTCCTGTACCCTGTGGAGAACTTGTCACGATAAAAATGTCTCGTTGCAGGACATGCGCAGTAGCCACAACTACTATGGCATCTGCCCATTCGCCATCCTTTGACATAGACTCACAATAGGCTCCCCAATCTGGTTGCGTAGCACTGAAGTCAATGATGCCATCAGGACCCTAGCGATCAATTTAAAGTATAATTTCGAGATATGATAGATGAGGAGAACCGCGGCACACCGGTTAAGGTCGTTGCTGTATCTTTTGCAGAAGGCCTCAGACACCTAGCTCACTGGGACTGTGAAAAATAAATTATCTGCCCTCCCTTGTTTGCACCTGAAAGACGCGGGTTAGATGAGCTATGACAAAGACCCATTTGCATTCGTTAACGTCTATGTGATTATACGAGCAAAAAAAGATAAAGAAGCTATAACGTCAGTGGTGTAACCAGACATTTTCATGGGAGAGTGTACGCAGGGAATCGCCCAAAATTTCTTAAACACATTTTGCAAAGGCGAACATGCTGTTAATAATCAGTTGGGGGGACAGGAGGGACCTTGGATTTTGAATGGGGCTCCCTCCCTGCCGGTTACGCCACTGTATTCAGTACTCGAGTTAGTAATATACGCAATAAATAATCTTTCCCCTCAGGATCAATTTACGAAAATAAAATGCATTAACTAATCTTTCCCTAGGGATTTACGAGAAATTTAAAAAAAAACCTTCACCGGAATTGAAGCCGGGACCTTCAGTTCATTTCTAAGTCAAGAAAATGAACCCTCATCTATCTTCAGGGAAAGATTAATTTTTGTGCGTTATTACTACCTCGTGTACCAAGTATATCGTTACCAATATGCAAACTTGCCTCGAATTTAAATTAAACGTTTACCTGAACTTTTGAATTCTGTTTTAAGAAGGCAACAACTATGTTCCTGAGTTCCTTTGCCGATTTATGAGGAAATCCCAGTAACGATAACTGATCAGAGACCGCGCTGAAGAAACAGTTACCATCAGCCGGGGTTTCTCCGTGGAACGCCAGTCCTGCTCGCTCGCAGTTGTCTACAAGTCGTTGCTGTGCCTCTAACTCCGTCGATTGCTGTTGGATTAGTTTAATGGCTGCACTGATCACAACCGGATCATAGTATTTTAGACCTATGTAAGAGAATAAAAAGTATTTTTTCCTCGAACATGAAGGTACGCTAGCATGTTTTGATTGTAATGATAATATCTAAAATAGATTTGAATGTCAACAACAACAACAACAACAAAACATTAGTAAATAAAGATTCAGCGGTAGAGCGATCAGAAAGGTCCCGGTGTAAAGAAACTGAGTGTCCCCCATGAGAGAGTGTCCTAGCTACCATAGCAACATGTACGGAATAACCGTGACCTTGTAGACGAGGCCATTTGGCACAGTGCTGAAACAAATGATGCATACAGCACTCAATGGAGAATACAATAGACAGATGGGTGGTAAGACACTCAGTCACGTGGACACTGTCTATGTTCTTAATTATATAAATATCAGTGGATTGTATCACACAATTGATCACCCAGTACTGGTTCGCGTCACACTCGTATAAAAAGCCGTCCAGGGGATATTCTGACCATCTATCCAACACTTTTAAATTATAGACAATATTATATAACACATAAAAATATTTCTGTCATTTGATTGGTGGATACTATATCATGTGACATAAAATATTTGAGACTAGTTCCCCAAAATTTCACATGAGGGAAACTTTTTTTTTCCCTGCATTGGTATCTTGACTATAGGCTTGAGTTGCGGTAGCAGCTGATATCGACGAGACTTGGCAAGTTTTTCAAATGACAGAAATATTTTTATATGTTATATAAAACAAATATTGACTGCTCTATATTCGTGAAAAGGTGCAAAATACCTCCCCTCGGTGACTGGAGACCGTGGGCCTACTATCTTCCCTCGACCTTTGGTCTCGGGAAAATAGTAGGCTCACGGTCTCCAGTCACCTCGGGTAGTTATTTTGCACCATTTCCCTTATGAGCAGTCAATATTTGTATAATAGTTTTTGGAAATTCACCTGGGAGTTTTTGCAGTACATCTTGAATGCCTATGGTCTCAGCTGTAAAACCTGCATCACTTTGTCTGTGATCATCTTCTTTATTGGACACTTGACTGCTTGTTGTACGGCTTGCGCTATATGAGGTGTCCGTTTTAGGTTTTTTAGAACTTCTGCCGGCTTGTCCGCGCCTCCAAGAAGACCAGGTGATAGTCGCATTTCAATATTGGCTTCATCTGCGACACCGTGATCTTCCAAAGATAGTAGGTTGCACATCTAATGATAGTTTAGATAAAGACAATCCAAGTTGAACTTAGTAAATGTTCATTGTTATTAAAAATAATAATTATAATTTATTCAATTATAACTGTAAGCAATAGAGATTCTTAAAAGGTAAGTTCAAATATGGAGCGTAATAGTAGTGCATAACGTACCTTCAGATTGCCTGTGTAGAGTTCTTGTCTTTCAGGTGATATTCCAAGTCTGTCCCCAAGTAATTTCTTCAGATTTTCTACCGAAGAATCTTGTCTAAGATGAAATGATTCTACAGTTGACAGTGGAGTTCTGATGAATATTCGAATTTTGCTAGAAGATCTAAAATTGATGTCATAGAGATTTTGAAAGCTACTACGCTACTCTATTACTAGTGGGTAAAACCCCCGAACCAAATGAGGGCGAAGTTATTTTAAGATACATATTGTACCAAAACAATAATAGGCATACTTAGTCAAGCTGATTCCGCATCAGTAGGTCCTGGTACTATAGTCCGGGACCAAATTAACGCGACCATTGCGAGTCTGACGTAATTTGACGGTGCAGAACAAATGTCGGCCGTAAAGAATAATATGTAACCATTTAAAGCTTATTGAAACAGAAAGTTACTTTATGTGAATTATTGTGTCATTGGCGTCGGAAACCCGACTCAAATAGGGCCATGTTTTTTACATTTTAAATCATTTTTGTTCGAACATGCCCCGCCCATACTACACATTCAAACCAATCACAGTCCGCACCGCGCTGATTGACAAACCTTGACATAGCGCAATTTTTATTGGTCGGCTAATTCTGTGCCCTGACTAGAGTGTTGCTTTTGACTTAGCATTGAAAACCGTCTTCCTTCTTTGAAATACTCGTATCCTTGACCTCATCGAGATTATCAAAAGTAACGTTTAGGGACCCCGGTGTAGAAGGAATTATAGTCTGGCGTACTCATAGTCCGGGAACAATGGTGAACAATAGGCATCGAGTCAGTTGCTCGTTACGCAACATTAGTTTCAAGCTTTATTCCGTTATCGTCTATGGAGCCCCGGACTGTGGCTCCCGCCGGACTATATCTGCTTTCACACCGGCGCTACATTGCTACTATGGTTGGATCCTGGGGCTGCTGCATAGCAGGCGCATTTACTTGCCCGATTCCCGCCTGATAACAAAGAGTTAGGGATGAAGTTGTACCCTTGTCAATCCAGCTAAAATCTAAAATTTTCTATGATTTGAACAATCGTGTTTCCATGGACCTTTGACCTCTGGGATCGAGTTTTTGTCAAAGTAATAAAAGTAACGCCCAAATGCAAATTTGATTTTTTGATTTTGATGATTTTCTGATTTAGTAAGATCATTGATAGTGCCCTTTGAATTATAAAAAAAAAAAAAGACGAATCTGGCATGTTTGATGAACATGCCGAATGTACCTCATTGCAAATTCTATTTTCATGGCGCATTTTTGGGCCAAGACCTGCGCGATATACTAACGATGTTTATATCATACACCTGACTTAAGTGTGAAATCCAATTTTACTTAGCGGTTCGATCCGGAAACAATTGTGGTTTCAGGGAGATAATGTCTCGGAAACGAATGTATAACACTTTGAAATATTGAGTGAGCGGATTTATGAATGTTTGGCCTTAGTCTCATTGTAAACGCAAATTACACTCATGTCAAATAACAATATTCTTTCACATTATAGGGCCACTCCCCGTAACGATTTCGGCCTATAGATAATGCCACCCCACTGTTTATTTCAACATTTAGATCAGTTGCACCATTCAGGAGGTTCGAATTAGACTCGTAGTGAACCGTGGATGAACATGAAATGCTTAGTAACATCAGAGAGAGAGATTCTATGGCTAGAATAATTAAAAAACTACCATGCTCAAGAATCTTACCAAAATTTTTGCAATACTGAGAAATAAAGTGGCAAAGAGATATTAGGAAAGCCAAACAGGAGTACATGATAAAGAAGATCAACGATAATTAGAAATAATCCTAAGCAACTGTGGAACCTCTAGACTCTTGGTTATACAAAAAATGTTCTGAATACCTCTAACATTGTTCTAAATGATAATGGTAAGAAAATCATAAAGCAAACACGTGGCCAATTATTTCAATGCTTTCTTCACAGGTATTGCTTCTAAGCTAGCTTGCTGAACTCCCTGTATCCAATGGTGATTACAAGGTGGCTTCTGAAGGTTTTGTAGCGTTTTATGAAACAATTCAGACTGACTCTTTTCAAATTCAAGAGTGTATTACTGATTTTGATGCGAGGAAATGTTGAATTTAATGTCAGTAAGTAACCGGTCTGGATGACATACCTTCTCGTTTTTTTAAGATGCTGTGAAATTGTTTCTTTCCCGTTGACTCACATTATTAACTTTCAATTAAAATGAATTCCTTTACCAGATACATGAACTCAGCTAAGGTTAAACCACTCTTCAAAAAGAATAGTAGACTTGAGGTCGAAATACAGACCAGTGAGTGTTTCTGTTCCACCAAACTCTAGAAAAGCTTTTCGTCGTCACTAATGACTACCTCACTAAAAATCACCTTCGTTATCAATTTCAGTCCTGTTTTTCGTGGGGCAAGTCTTCAACAGACACTCTGTCTTCATTTTTTGACAGGATTATATTATGAGACCGATGGGACGGGGCAATTAGCAAGTATGGGTTTCTTGCATATTCAAAAAGCCTTTGACGGCGTTAACCATGAGATCCTTGTTAGAAAGTTAGAGGCTCTGGGTGTTAAATCTACATCATTGTTTAAATCCTATCTGTCAAATAGACCGCCAAATTGCCAATTTTAATGGGGTAAATTCATCACCAAGAAAGCTGCATGTGGATTTCCTCAGGGCAGCATATTGGGGCCTCTTCTATTTTTTGTGTTATTGTAAATTACATGCCTATGTCAGTTGATTGTTTGTGCTCCATATGCTGACGACAGTGCTCTTCTGGTCTCAGATAAATCCACCGACCTCTTAAAATATCCAGTTTTCCTTGAAAATAAGTATTAGAGAAATGTAACCACGTGGCTGGTTGACAACAAACGCTCCCTTCACATGGGGAAAACTGGGTTAATTTTAATTTGGGACAAAACGCAGATTTTCAAAAGCAATATGATAATCTTTTCAATACCTTCTTGGGCCACCTATTAAAGCCATCCCAGTCTGATTTAAAGCCACCCAGTCGTTAACTATTTGGTTCTTGATTTGGACAGTACCCTTTCTGGGGATCTGATGGCTTCCAATGTTATCAAGAAAGTAATTCCCATTAAAATTGTCTGTGATAGGAAGCAAACTTTTTTGTTTCAAAATAACAAAAGACCCTTTGCACTGCCGTAGTCCTCTGTTTGTTTCGGACTATTCACTCAATCATGGTTATGGTGGTACATTCCAAACTAAAAACACTTCAGTGTCCCCAGAACAAGTACTAAGATAATCTCAACCAGGATACTTTCTATCATATTAATGTTGAGGATTTTCAAGGGGCTGGGATTCTTAATGTCGCAACTGGGAAACAATTACGCTTAAATCATATTTTTAAAATTGTCCACAATCTAGGACCTCCTTATCGTCTGATAATTTACCAGAGTGTCTCAGGTCACACCTATAATACAGGTCAAGTCAACACAATTTTCTATACCCAATGTGTAACAGTTCAAATGCAGGGCTCTTTTATCTTAATGGTATCCATGACTGGTCTGAGGTTTCAAATTCAAATAAAAACATCAGATGTGTATGGGAATTTCAAAAAAACTATATTAAGGAACATCTCTTGCAAAAATATAGTATATAATTTTAGGTTGCAAATAGTTTCAAGAGGCAGTGACATTAATTTCATTTGGTTGTTGTTTGTTGCGCGTTGGGAGGGTTGTATTAAGCTTTCAATGTTTGAAAAGGGAGGATTAATTTGTGTTTTCTTGTTTTTTCAATGCTCTTAACCCTTTGGGAAATGGCCAGTTTTGTATACGTTTGTAAAACATAATTCAGTAGCTTTAGAGGTGGCCTTCCACATGTTTGCAGGTGGTGATCTGGAAAGCCATCTAAAACAACAACAAGGCCTATAGGCTTGTTTCGACTCAGTTCTATACATTTTCCTGCTAATTCTGAATGTGCCCAGGAAAAGGAAGAATTTTCTTTTACATTTTTAAGCCAAAATTGACATGTAGTATTTTGCTGGCGACTTAAGTCGCCGTTAGTTCTCAAAGGATTAACATGAGCGTAGGGGGGGCGCACTGGTGTGATTCTGACAATATTTACTGTGATTGCTTGATTTTGATTTTTCGCTCTTGTGTAAGTGTTGAGTTGTTGCTAGTGTGTTTGTGGTGTTTTTTACAGAAATGATCCATATATTCTTAATCTTACTGACATAGCAGGTCGGTCCCGATGCATCTAACCAAAAAAGGTTTTTACAGAAATAATCAATATATTTCTTACTATCGTACTGACATAGCAGGTCGGTCGTCGATGCAAAAAAAAAATCTAACAAAAAATGTGTTTTTACAGAAATGGACCCGATATTTCTTATATTTACTGACATAGCAGGTCGGTCGATGAAAAATCTAACAAAAAAGTAAAATGTGTTTTACAGAAGTGATCCATTCTATTTCTTACCTATATTACTGACATAGCAGTCGGTCGATGCAAAATCTAACAAAAAAAGTGTTTTTTTACAGAAATTTGACAATATATTTCTTACTATTTACTGGACATTGAATAGTTAGGTCGGTCGGTGACAAAATGAAAAAAAACAACTCATGTTCGCGCATTTTAGGTTGTTTTGTGTAGTTATCCACAACAAAAAATGTTGTTTTTACTCGTGGAACCGCATCTATAGGACCAAATGAGATCGTAATTTGGGGTGGTTAAAAACACGTCAAAACTTTGTTGACCACATTTCTATTGGACCACGACCCGGATATCATCTGGTGTGAATTTAGAACCCGTGGCACTCCGGTCTGGAGCCTGGAAGCGTTCAAAATAGCCTTTACTGGTGATGGTATAGGAATTCATACCTTTAGATAGATTTTTCAGAAAAATTGTTTGACCAAAAGCCATTGAACTTTCAATTTTTTTGACTGAAAAAATCATATCAGAAGGTACGATTTATAACTTATAAAAAAAAAAAAAAACCAAGCCTTTATTTTTGTTATGTGTTCTGAGACCTTTTGTTGTTGGTGGCTTGGAACTTGAAATTGCCTCTAATTTATTAAATTTACAAACTGTGTCATGGGTCTACTGCAAAATTGGTCCGATTTATGAACAAGCGCCTTATGCTGCCCAAATGCAAGCCAACTCAGAGGCTTTTCTTTAACCTTGGGAACTGGCCAGTTTTGATACGTTTGTAACAATATTCAGTCGCTTTAGAGGTGGACCTTCCAATGTTTGCAGGTATCTGGAAAGCCATCTAATAACTAAAACCCCAACAAGCTATAGGCGTGTTTCGACTCAGTCGATACATTTTCCTTGCTAATTCTAATGTGCCCCGGAAGAATGAAGACTTTTTTACTTTTTTAAGCCAAAATTGACATGTCAGTAATTTTGATCGGCGACTTTAGTCGCCGTCAGTTCTCAAAGGATTAACCTTGAGATAGGGAGGGGCACGGGTGATTTGCATATTTACTTTGATTTGCACGGCAATCGACTGCACTCTGTCCGTATACAATGCGCGCGGTTGTGCGTCTCGTGTTTCTTTCATTTTTCCATTTGCTTGATTTATTTCGCTTGTGTAAGTTGTGGCGTTGTTGCTCTGTGTGTTTGTGCGTGTTTTTTACAGAAATTGATCAATATATTTTTGACTATCTACTGACATAGCACGTCGGTCGATGCAAAATCTAACTAAAAGTGTTTACAGAATGATCATATATTCTTACCTCTTACGGACCTAGAGGTCGGTCGATGCAAATATAACAAAAAAAAAAGTGTTTTACAGAAAATTGATCCATATATTTCTACTATCTTACTGACATAGCAGGTTCGTCGATGCAAAATCTAAACAAAAAAGTGTTTTTTACAAATTGATCCATAATTTCTTACTATCTTACTGACCATAGCCGGTCGGTCGATGCAAAATCTAACAAAACAAAGTTGTTTTTGTTTTTACAGAAATTGATCAATATATTCTTATATCTACTGAAAATTTGGACAAGAGGTCGGGTCGGTGCAAAATGAAAAAAAAAAACTCATGGTAAGCTCAGTTTAGGTGTTGTAGTTCATCCGAGCCAAAAAAAAATGTTCGTTTTACTAGTGGAAACCATCTTTATAGGCCAGATGAGATCGTAATTTGGGGTAAACAACACGTCAAAATTTTGTACCCATTGTATTGGACTACGACCCGAGAATCATCTGGTATGTGTGAATTTAGGAACCCGTTGGCACTCGGAAAGTGGAGCACTGGAACGTTCAAAATAGACTTTACTGTGTGCTGGTATAGGAAATAATACCTTTAGAAGCTTTTTCTCAAGAAAAATTGTTTGACCAAAAGCATGAATTCAATTTGACTTGTGAAAAATCATATCAGAAGGTTACGATTATATAACTTATAAAATAAAAAAAAAAAAAAAAAAAACCTCTCAGCTTTTTTTTGTATGGTGATTCTGAGACCTTTTTTGTTGGTTGGCTGGAAATCCTTGGAAATTTCCTAAATTTATTAAATTTACAAAAGGTGGTCTGGTCTTACTGAAAAATTGGTCGATGGAAACAGCGCCGTCATGCTGCAAATGCAAGCCAACTCAGATGCTTTCGTAACCTGAGATTTAGGGACGGCCGCCCGCACTGGTGATTCGGACAATATTTACTTTGATTTTGCACGGCAATCGACTGCATCGGTGTAACGAATGCGCGGGTAGTGCGGTTTCTTTCCTTTTTCCATTTGCGTGATTTTATTTCGCTTGTGTAAGGGTGCGTGTTGCTCGTGTGTTTGTGCGTGTTTTTTTACAGAAATTGATCCATATATTTCTTACTATTCTTACTGCATAGCAGGGTCGGTCGATGCAAAATCTAACAAAAAAGGTTGTTCAGAAATTTATCCATATTTTTATTATATTTTTCTCTTTATAATTATCAGGAAATAGTGTTTTGTATAAACAAAAAAGTGTTTTTACAGAAATTGCCCCTATATTTCTTACTACTTACTGACATAGCAGGCCGGTCGATGCAAAATCTAACAAAAAAAGTGTTTTACAGAATTGATCCATATTTCTTACTATCTACTGAAGATAACAGTTTGGTCGATGCAAAATCTAACAAAAAAACGTGTTTTTTTTACAAGAATGATCAATATATTCTTACTATCTTACTGACATGACATAGTAGGTCGGTCGGTGCAAAATGAAAAAAAAACAACTCATTTAGTCAGTTTAGGTTGTTTGTAGTCATCCGAGCCAAAAAAAAAATGTTCGTTTTACTCGTGGGGAACCCACTTTATAGGCCAACTGAGATGTAATTTGGGTTAAAAACACTGTCAAACTTTTGTTGACCATTGTATGGACAAGACCCGGAACTCTTCTGGTGTGAATTTAGAAATTTAGAACCCGTTGGCACTCCGGTATGGAGCCGGAAGCGTTCAAAATAGCCTGTACTGTGTGCTGGTATAGGAAATAAATACCTTTGATAGATTTTTCTCAAGAAATGTTTGACCAAAAGCATTGAATTCAATTTTGACTTGAAAAAATCATATCAGAAGGTACGATTTTATAACTTATAAAAAAAAAAAAAAAAACCTAGCTTATTTTTGTTATGGTGTTCTGAGACCTTTTGGTGTTGGTGGCGTGGAAACTTGAAATTGCATAAATTTATTTTAATTTACAAACTGTGTTCCAGCGGTCTACTGAAAAATTGTTCCGATGAAAAGCGCCTTCATGCTGAAATGCAAGCCAACTCAGATGCTTTTCGTTACCCTTTGGAAACTGGCCAGTTTTGTATACGTTTGTAAACACATAATTCAGTAGCTTTAGAGGTGGCCTTCCAATTGCAGGTGATCTGGAAAGCCATCTATAAACACCAACAAGGCTAAGGCTTGTTTCGATCATTTCAGACATGTTCTGCTAATTCTGAATGTGCCCGGCAAATGAAGACTTTTTACATTTTTAAGCCAAAATTGACATGTAGTAATTTTGATCGGCGCTTTAGTCGCCGTTAGGTTCAAAAGATTAAGGTAGGGGTGGCGAGCATTTGAGGTTCTCGAGCAATTTAAATGTAAGGTTATTGGCCTCTCATCATTACTAGCTTGGCTTTCTGAGTTATTGTTATGTATTGTGTGACTCGTGCAATGATTATATATTTTACAAAAAAAAAAATTTATGCCATGTCTTAAAAGGGTTATCCCATGCATAGCTGTGCATGGTCTTGTCAGTAACATGGGCTGTATTTATTACTGTAATTTTAAAGCTATGGATTTTTTGTAATCATGATATGGCGGAATCAAATCAAAATCAAAATCAAATTCAACACCTGGTCTCTCAACATTCGTAATAATAAGGAGCTTACATGGATTAAGCGCAAATTTAAAAAGCACGGCCCTTGGCAGTGGCAGGACCATTTGACATTTGCTTTTAAATAAGGAATCGGGAATTTACGGTTCACAGGCCTTATGACAGCATGTGGCATCTCAGCGGTCTGTTGGTTCTTGGTTTGGCTTGGCCCGGGTGTCCTGGTTTTTTCTTGGTTCGGCGGCGGGGGGGGGGTCGGCCTGGGGTTTTTGTTGGGTTTTTTTGCTGGTGGTTTTGCTTCGGCTACTATTTTGGTATGTATAATTCAATGAGACTATACTAGATACAATGTCCCTTAGGCATTGAAGATATTCACTATGTCCAAGTTCCGTTCACGAAATATGAACGTAAGTTCATCGTAGCCATAGCTTAAGATTTTGTTAGAATGGTAGTAGCGTTCCTGACAGTGTACTTAAGATGGTCGTACGTACATTTCTACCAGTAAACTACGACAATCTTACGGTAAACCATAAACTAAGCCGATTTAAAGGTGGTATCTTAAAGGGTATCCATTCATTGATTGGATTAAAATTGGTCTCTGTCTGGGTGCAAACGTATGAGACACGTTTGCGAATGTTACCAGGGGCCTATTATCATCCGGTCTGAATATTTTTATTGTGTGGTATCTATAGATCAAGTATTAAAATACTCGGACAGGGTTCGCTTGATGTCAGATCAACTTGGTGTGATTCGTTCATTTTTTTGTTCGTGGGGGGGGGGGGGAGTGTGTTGTGTGTTGTAAAATCTCAAATATTTTTATTTGCTTATGTAGCTCTGTGTTGCACTTTTTCATCAACGGTTATTAATTAATTAGTTTCGTAATGTTTAAGTATAGTAACTATTTCAGTTAGTTATATCTCTCGAGTGAGAGTGTTTATTTCAGTTGTGACCAATTTAGATGTAATCCATTACTCTATTTTGTATGTTCTTTTTTTAAATCGGCATTAGGGGGGTCCTTTTATTATAAAAAAAATTTAAATCAATATCGTGTTATCATGTAACATGCAGCTACAAGAACTTTTTAAATTTAATACTGCAAGATGCCAATAAATACTAACATGCTTGGCACATGCTCGATATTGTAAAAGTTTTTCTCAATAAAATAAATAGGCCCTATATAACCACGATTGTGCCATGTAGGTCAACATCTCGGCAATAAAGATTATATGGTTCTTCGAAAATATGTGACAAAGTTACTAATGTTTTTTTTTATTCGCACCGATATATTTGTATCTAACTTTGCAGATTTAAGATTTTGTTTTGAGCAATGGAAAAAATATTACTTGGTAGAGGGCAAGTTGGTCATGATAACCTACATAAAATTATTTGATGTTTACTTTAGAAAAACAGGTTATAGGGTTTATGACTTTGTCTGGCTGTAAACCTTGATGATACAAGCTGTACCCAACCGTACTCGAACAGCTACATCATCACTCATATCGAATTGATGATCCCACCTTCATAACACGTATAAGACGCTTGGCGACATCTCGGTGGGCACGACTCCATATGATACCCCCCCCAAACAACAAAAAAAACCAACGGAACAAAAACACACACAACACCAACAAAACATCACCCATACAACCCGCCCGACCCAAAAACAAACCCCCCTAAAACAAACCCATCCCCCCCCACCCCAAATAAACAACCCCCCAAAAGCCCACTCACCCCCCAAACCCCAATACACCAACGCTAATAATTACATTGAAAAACATAACATGTTATAATTTAGCTGTTTATTCGTTTTGATAAAAACAAGGCCAAAATTAAAATAAATTTTTATCGTAAAGATCTACGATGGGTGACATATGGAAGTCTTTCCCTCGCGTGACATAATGTATATTTCAAAAGACACAAATGGGTATAGGCCTATTAGTTTTCATCTTCATTAGATAACATGAATAAATAGGTGTGTGTCAATATCTGCCACTTGCACAAGAACAGTATTCTTGTAGGACGAGTTAAATTTAAGCATTTGAACCTTTTTTTAGCAAACAACACCTTACAATAATATGTATATTTCTTTACAATGTCATTGCAGGTCGGTAAGCTAGGGGTAAGAATTATACAAGAGAACTTTTATCCATACCATTAATAGGCCGCAGTGCCTTTAAGCTTACATAATGACGATGTCGTGTGGCATTCAGTACGAAAACAACCAAGGTAGTTCTCACTTAAATGGAAAATTATAATATTATTGGTATATAAGTTTTCACAATTTGAATGTTGTACTCATTAATCCCTAACTAATCAACTTGGGGGAAGGGGGTCACTCAACTTGAAGTCTTTTGGAGACATGCCCCTAAAAATGTGAGGTTGAAATACCAAAAAAAAGGCATATTTTTTTTTAAATCTGTTTTGAAATTGTGAGAAAAAATACAAGAAGATTATAGGCCTACATAATTATTTAAAATTAGTTTTGAAAATCGTCATTGGGTGACACTGAGCGAAACAAAAAAACTCCACAAAAAACATACATACACACACAGACACCCCACCACTACACCCCACACCCCCCCCCACCACACACACACGCCAAAAACCAAACAAAAGAGTGACCCCCGGGTCTCAAACATGTTCAAAAATGGTTGGAATATCTCCTCAATCATCTACAAAGGCCTCTCATCCCCTTTCAAAATAAAATCAGAATAATAGCGCCTCCATAATGTCCATGATATCAACTGGTATCGTGATATGGCAAGTCTACGTCAAATCTGAGTAGACGTAGGAAATTCGCGTAACTCTACGATAATCCTGCGACTAAGTTAAGTTCAAGAAGAATGAACAGTCGTGGAAATAGCGTACGTGCTGGTTACGGCAGACGTAGATTTTTCGTAAGTTTGAAAGAACAGAGAAAATCTTAAGTGCCATTCCAGTTTCGGGAAAAACGCAGTAAATTCGTAAGTGTGAAATTTACGCAAAGTTGCGATAGAAAGAGGGCTACGACGGTCGTAAGACACTTTCGGGAAGGACCCCAGGTTATTAAAATCAGTGTTTACAAGTGGCCGTAAAAAGCCTGGCAATTAAAAAGGTTTCTCCCTTCCTGAAGATAGCAAACACATTTTCGTTGTAGAAAGGGAAGTAGCTTACGCTCGTATCTTCTTTTCCACCATCATTTGCCCCACCAGTCATGCTACTGATGTTGGTTCAATGAAGGAATTGTTTTGATTAGCCACATCGGGGCGAATATTATAAGCAAATTAAAAAATGTAGGTGGTAAAAATGCAGAGAATGTCGTCTTAAGATTTTGATCTCCGCAAATCAATCAAGTGAGTCATCCGCGTGAATCCAAATATTTATCGTTCATGACTAAATTATTACATAATTGTCATTTTACATCTCACTTAAAAGGAATCGATCATTTGCTAGATAATTAAACGCACTCACGCTACTTCCGGCAAACTCTTATGGAATGCCCTGAACTGATTACAGGTGAGTCAAAAGGAATAGGCGTGATTTTGTTATTTTATCAAAAAACCTAATTGATCTGATAAAAAAGTTTACATATCGAAAACAAGCATGTTCTCGTCATTAGAAAAAAAAAAACCACGTGAAATCATCATTCCTAACATTGTTAATGCCTGTTCCACCGAAGGAACTCATTTATACAGCTGTCCACGGGACTGGAGCTGATTCTTCAGTGGGTTCATTCTCAGAGCTTGTCTCACTTGTTAGCTTGTGACCTGGCAGTCCTTCTTCTTCCTGATGCTTTCAATAGCTTGTGGTTCCTGATGGTTCCATTCGTCTGGAATTTCCTGGACCATTGCTACAATAACCTGTTTGTAAGGTGTACGGTTTGCTTGCGGTAGCTGCAAGGAAACCTGTCTCTGAACCTTCAAACAGGAGAATGGGTCTGCAAGTAAGTTTCAACTATAACAAGTTTGTTGTACATCTGGATATGGAGGCGGCGAGTGGTTACCTAATACCTTTCACCAAGATTTTGAAAAATTTACCTTCAGATGTGATATTAGTTATTATTGATTTTTGTGCAGACTATGTTAATTGTTTTTGAAACCGCGGGGTTTAAATCTATTACATTACATGACGCAGTCATTTCCCAGGTACTTCATAATAGTCAAGAATTCAGCATTCCGTGGCAGATGGATAAATAGGTTCTTTCGGCAGAACAAGCCATAACAATGTTTAGGAATGATGAATTTCGGTGGTTATTTTTTCTAATGAGCGGAAGAAACTGCTTGTTCAGATGATGTAAAAAACTTTTTTTATAGCAAGCTTAATTAGTTTTTTGATAAAAAATAATCAATCACGGCCCTATTCTTTTTGACTAACACTGGGTGTAGAATCCTACACTCACCCTTTTATCTTTGTGGAATGTCCTTTGCATTTCTGACATTGTCCTGCTATTGTCACATCCATTTCTGTAGGGGTTTCTGGAAGGTGGTTTTCGCTAAACCAGGAGGTGACGTCTCAATACGTAGGAGACGATATACACCTATCACGTCCGTTTAGAGTACAACCATTCCAGTGGGAGGTTTTAAACTTTGGACTTCTTTGATTTTCTTTTCGGAACAGCAGGAGAAAAGGAATCAATTTAGTTTGACATATCTTTGCACACTCATTCATTCAGCTATAGTCAGGGCGGGTTTATTCGTAAAACTTGCGTCTGATCGGAAACAGCTTGCCATAGCTGCATGCAATCTGCAAGTTATAACATATTTCATACATCTTGTGCCCTAAGGTCTTAACCGGGGTAAATGAGAAAATGGTTAGCTTTCTGTTTGTACCAAAATGGTGACCACTTCAGGGAAACTTGGGGGTACTGGGGACAGGGCTATTAGCGATCGAGCCATGGCCCTTTAAAGGGACGGCTAGAAAATTTCTCGGAATCCTATCTTATCGCAAATTGCGATATAAATATGATTCCGAAGGAATTTTCTATGCCTTTAATGATACGTTGTAGCTGTAATCAAGAATCGCTTTGAGCTATAATATTAACGGTTAGATTACGCGGTAGATCATCCGATTTAGTTATATAAAAAATTCTCTTGATTGAATGACCCTGATTCCTTGCGTATTCGTTTTTTTTTAATATGAGAGTTAAAAGCGTGATTTCGTAAGTCCCATTGAATACTGTGTAAGGTGCAACGAGATATTTCACATAACAGGTGTCCCTAAAAATATGAAAGTTCTGATTTTTGAACATGATGTAAGGCTTTCTACTAAAAATATCCACATCTGAAAGGATTAAGCTTTTGGTACAAAATTGTGAAATTTAATTTCCTATAGGAGCAAATATGAAATTCAACCCATGGTTTATATTAAAATATAAGCATATAAAATCACCTCTTTTCATTTTTAGACATTTCTGTAGCCAAATAAAAGCCAAGAAATCTATTGAGTGTCTAATTTATATGAAAGCACTACAAACATCGATCGAGAGATTTCATGTCATCCGCATTTTCGGTCGACCAAAATGGGGCACCTTGTCGTTCATAACATCCAAACCAAACACTATATATCCCTAAGATTTCACAAGATAATATAGAAAAATGTAGCCTTCTTCTAATACCACAATTTGACATCTTCTGGTAAAATCCGAAGGCCTTGGAGACAAAGCGTGGATGCACCGGGACGGAGACGAGTACAAAAACTGGACAAAATCTGCACATATGCACATAAAAACACAAAGACGGCAAAATAGATGATTACTTCCAACATCTAATGGATGAATTGGAAGAATCTAAGTAAGAAAAGCTTTGGTTTAGCAGAAACAAGGAGAGTCGGAGAGGTAAAAAGGGGATGCTTGGTTATACAACAGAAGATCAACAGAAAACATGCAAGCATGCAAGAGTAATTGCTTTTCTGATACATCCAAAGATCAAAGACTTACAGAGCGAAAGTCACTCAGACTTAGAACTAAGAGAATTGGCAGGACCGGATTGAGGATGCGTAAAAGAAGGACAAAGTACATGACGAATTACAAAACGGGCGAGAACATCAATTAGAGATAAAAATGGGAAAAAAAAATGAATTGAGCAATACAAGTACATAGGTCAAACACTTAAGATGGAGGACAACGATACCAAGGAAGAAGTAGTGAAAAGGATAAAGCAGGATGGAACTGCTTTGGAGGCAAAAATAGATCCTATAATAGGTGTATACCAACAAGAGTTTACGACTATAGCATCCTGTCAACAGGTCCATATGTATCAGCCCTTAACCTACAACTAACACCCTGGAAAACAAACAGAGTACAAAGAGCAATGGAAAGACGAATAATATATATTCCGCATGATACATGTTCCACTCAAGATAAAGTCAGATGCTCTGACATCAGGCCAAAACTGGAGGCTATGATATTATCGCCAAAAGTAGGCCTATAAAAAGTTAAAATGAGATAGGCCGGCAATGTAGCTCGAAAAAGTATATCGGAATGGACACGAATGTTGACAGACTGGCTGCCAAGAACAAGCAAAAGAAGAAAAGGCAGACAAAAAGGCGATGGAGAGACGTCTAAACAACAGGAGTGGCTTGGACTAGGCTGGCAAAGATGAGACATGGACACGGAAACATCATGATGAGTGCTACATTCTATATTGGATGTACAGCACAGGCCTATAGGTAAGGCAAATCAAGGATAACTAGATGCAGAGTTGACTTTAAAACACTTTCAGAACAGCTTACCATGTGCCTCTCTAGCTTTATCAAAATGTTTGCTTAATTAAATCTAAATATTAAATACAAATGCAAACTTACAGCTTAAAGGTGTAAACAGTAAACTGCTCCCATATATTCCAACGTTATTGCTAGAGAACAAACGACCCCTCTGTGTTTCAGGTTACTGCACCGGCCCGCTGTGACCTGACCCGTATGTAAAGAATTAACACAAAGAATGAATAAGATAATATGCCAGGGACACAAAGGGGGAATTCCCATTAAAATCTAAAGCCCGGGGGCCACTTGTATTTAAAGGTGGATATGATGCGTGAACAAGAAAACACGTAAAAAGGGTCCCTTTTTTCCAACAGGCGATGTACGCGAGTATATTGATTAGGGTGTCAAAACAGCAAAATATGGAAAAAGGGGTATGTTTTTTCTTAATCCTGAAATTGTGATGTACGCGTAGGGCCTATAGGGTATATGCAATACTCAAATTTAGAAGAGATCAAAATCATCAAAATATACTGTAAAGCAAAGCAAAAAAAATAAGGACATATTAACGACCCAATGCATTACTTACTTGTTTAGGGTAACACAAACTGACAAAATACGTGTTTAGTTAGCAAAAACAGACAAAAATACTTGTTTAGGGTGTGTATTTTAGCCGGTGGAAATACTTGTTTAGGGTGCATTTTGTAAGTCCATGTTCACGCATCATATCCACCTTTGAATACAAGTGCCCCCCCCCCCTCCACGGGATCTAAAGGTATATAGGCAACGTGTAGTGAATAATTCCAAACTAAAGCGTAATAAACAGATTGGTTAATAATTTTAACTTTCGAATTGCACGTTTGGAGGATAAAGGGATCTGGAAAGATGCAACTTTTTAATATTACACGCATTAGCCAAAGTAACCACTTTGCCCCAATAGCCGTTTTAGGCAACCAACTATTTACTCTAATACTCAATTATTATCATTATATCCCTTATTCCTTAAAGAGACATGAGGAGATTCCAGAAAGAAGCGCCCCCAATTTTTTTCGAACCCGGGTTTTTTGCATATTGGAATGCTTTCCAATGTATTAGATCACACCTGAAGTGAATAAGCCGAATACGCCGTCTTTATGTAATAATATGATGATTTAGTACTTTCTGTCGTGCACGACAGAAAGTCAATGCACGGTGTTCTATGGGGACAATTACGATAGTAAGGCAAGTCAAAACAAGGTTTGCTGTTTTCTTTTGTACTCGTTTGTCCAATAAACCTTCGGAACGTTTTTGGTAGGTGGTCTACAATCGATCCTGTGCAATTTGAGAGAAATTCGTATCCTAAAAAAATCTCCTCATGTCACTTTAAATGCATTTTTTGCCACTTTTCAAAAATCACGAGGCAGACCCTGCCTTGTGTTTACGGGGAAAGTGCTCCTAGATCTAATAACACAAATACCACTACCTCATTTTTTTGCGGTGATCGTCAGGTTGATAGTAATTTTGCTCTAGGAACGTAAGGGATATAGTTATGAGGCAAAATTGTTAGTCGTCCAACTTGTTATTAGACTAAATGGTTGATATTCTGGTATTCTGTAAATGCTCTTACTGACTGTAAATAAAGTGGTTTTTCCATTCATATTCGCAGTTCATGTTTATTGTCGATGTCAAGCAACACGAACGATCACAAACATCGAGATTAACATTCACTTCATGATAAAAATTAAGAATTTGATATCAACCAACTCTAAATGTTTCCACTAAAAAGCTTTTCAGATGTTTTTTTTTCATCAAAAAGCTTCTCGGAAGTAGAATCCCGATCTCAGGTATACGTTTAACTTTATCTACACTACTAATTGTTTACGACAACTATAATGTTGTGTTCTTTCATGGTTAGCATTACTACATCTCTCCATAACAGCATTTATCTCACGAACCTTTGACCCTATTATGCCTATGGACTTTGCAATCTATCCTGATACTGAAATGGTTGCAGAAAAAATCACTCGCGAGACGGGGGTGAAATAGTTTACGTTGCAGCGTTGAATGTAGCACACATAACTGGGTTGTAAAGTCCAGACCAGGCCCGTACGCAGGAGGGGTGAGGCGTCAAACCCTCCCCAATTCCATAAAAGGGGCAACAGGTCCACTTTTGCTGATATTTTTTATAAAAAAGTTCCAAAATTTAGAGAAGTTTTTTGACAAAAATCCACCGTTGGGGTGATGATATCCAAAGTTCCAAAAAGGAGCCTTTTAGGTCAATTTTTCCCAAAAATGTCGTCTTCGAAGTCCCGCACCCCTTAAATCCTGCGTTCGGTCCTGGCCCCAACCCCAATCTGGATCCCGTTTACTGTGTTTCATTTTTAAAATCCACTTTTTGTCGCTGGGGTAAAATTGTACTTCTCGCAATATTCAAGGGAAAAGATACACCTATTCTGTCCCTCTCAACGAACTTCCGCCCGTCAGAGGCCTTTCTCGCCCCAAAAACTAATCTGCCAATCCACACAGAAACCCAGTGTAGGCCTCAGTTAATGTTAATAATGTTGCACAATCTAACCCCCAAAATTCCCGTCCCCCCCCCCCCCCAAAAAAAATGCACATGTCGCTTTACACCTCTGCGTGACTACCCTGATATGGGGCACACAAATTTCTTACACCCTATCTGGGATATCGGGCGATCCCCTGTTCTGCAAAATGGGAACACCCGCTATACATATGGCTGGTTAAGGCTCATACTTCGCTGGCTCTAAACTGACTTGAATTCTTAGAACGAACGGAGAATTTTTTTGAGACTCACGTTCCTTCCTAACCAAAATATATCCACTCATTGCGCTAAAAAATGTGAAGGGCACTCACAATGAAATGGATATTCAAATGGTATTAAAAAAAAATCCAAGGGGCATTCGGTGCAGGGTACGGACAAAAAATAGGGTCTTAGAGAAAGCCAATTGCCAATTAATGAGGTGACATATTTGCTCTACAAATTGCCAGTTAATAGGTGACATTTTGCTCACATACATTTTACAAAAGGGTTGTTTGGGATAACATTTTGCAATTTTTTCTAAAGAGTGAGGTCTTGTGTGTATTTGTTTTGAAAATCCGGGGGGGGGGCGGGGACGTTGGGTTACAGCGGTAAAATTTTAACGAAGTGTTTCGGTAGCCGTATACGGCTACCTAACCCCCTGGTTCGTAGCCGTAATACGGTAAATAGCCCGGGTGTTTCGGGTCTGCCGTACGCACCTCCTTAAGGACATCGTACTAATACAACATAGTCAGGTGAATCTAGGCACACAGCTGAATATGGAAATGGAGTACAGACTTTTCTATTGATAGATTTTATTTCTATAGGAACTAAGCCAATAATTTTTGGAGGGTGTGCAAAATTTGTTACAGTGCCATTTTTGAAATCCAATATGGGCTGCTACCCATGTCCAAATGCAGTATAATCCCTTAGTATTTCCGATAGAAGACCAAGATCTCTCGGTACTCCTCCCGTGTTTTAAGCACAGTAAGTGTTGGTAATTATTTTATCATTACATTGCCACCAAAAATCCAATATTGCTGGTCAAAAGTCAAATATGCTCCGGTCATTAATGATCTTAGCTCCTCATTATACCTATTTACGCTACTTGAATACATACTAAACACCTAAAACGTGTTCTAACAGGTGTTCAAAATCTGTTACAAATTGATCACACTCTGCAAGTGTTACTTTACCACCTCTAGAATGCATTTCCAACGTATCAGGACACGTCAAGTGTTCTGCACATTTGCAGTGTAGAGGCATGATTCCAGTGTATATTATGCATGCCTTCATACTTTACACTTATGAGATACATGTATTTATCACCCGAAACCTTCACTGGCATTTCTCTGTAGTGGACCATTTTTTAAAATTCAGATGGCAGCCAATACAGCCGCCTTAAAAATAGTAACCTACATTATATGTGTATTAATATGTAGTTACTCAACTAAGTTTATTATTAATAAAGGTATAAATTAAGGTATGGGAATAAGTATTTTGAGCCATTTGACATTCTTTATCTGGAATTTTCGTTTCTTTAACATGCAAAAATGTTAAGATGTAGGTCATGTGGCTGCCTTTTTACCTTCTTTAAAACCTATAAATTAGATACATCTGTATTGTATTAGTTAAAACCCCCCCAAAAATGAGTATTAAATTTAAATTAAGTATGAGATGTATGCTTTGGACATTCATAACTCGTATCTGGTATATTTGTTTTGTACAACATGCTTAAAATTCAAAATGACGGCCAAATATATTATGAATATATGACAATTTCGTAGGTTTTAAGGATCTTAATGCAGTCCATATTGGCTTCCTCTTGATCGGTAAGATTGTTACACACTTGAATGTCAGATATGAGTTCCTCCTGAGTATCGAGCGTCATAATTATCCTCATCCAAATACCTGATGAGTTATGGTCACTTTTCATGATTTCGGGGGCATTATTGGGTTTTAAGGTGGCCATATTGGATTTGGGTGGTATGTTGTGAATCAATTCACGTCAATACCCGTCCAAAAGATTCCCCCGTGCCTTAAAACCTGGATCTATTGCATAAAAGAATGGCCATTTGATGAATTTGAATGTGATAGCGGCCATATTGGATTTCTAGAAAATGGCACTGCAGGAAATTTTGCACACACCCTCCAGATATTATTAGCTTAGGTCATCAATTGACAAAAAATCGATCACTAGAAAAAGTCTGTAACTCCCATTTCCAACCCGTGCCCACAATTCCTCCTGACGAACAATATTTCAAGAGAGGCGCAATGCCCGGGATGAGGTTGTTTTGGTCTTGGGCAATTCAACTTCAAAAATAGCAGTTTTCCTCTTTATGAAAACAATATGCATGGTTATTTAGACAAACAAGAACGACACAGATTCAACATGAAATTGTTTAAAAGAATGTTACCTACTCTTGCTTTTCAAAGAATTGACTTGCACTGATTTTGTAGAATAACAAAGTAGTGCTGTGAGAACATTGGTTATCGCTCAAAACACGGCAACACGGATGTCGCGTATAATTTGCATATCAAAACACTGCAGTGTCAAAAGAGTGAATTGATGGGTTATCATGGGTAGCTTGCTTCGTGCAGCTTTACCCTAAATTGTGAAGCTATCTACCGAAAAAATAAATTTAATGAATATAAACATTCTGAATGTGAGGCAGTTATAATTTGGGGAAACCTCTAGGTTAAATGTCGAATTACTCCTACGTGCAAAAACTACAAATCGGGAGGACTTCAAAGAAGAAACAAAAAAACCACTACCTACAGCTAGAGTTAGAATAGATTTAACACAAAGCGTGATGTATACAAATTCACGGCAAACCAATAATTCGCCCTTCAAAATTTAAATCAAAGAAAAGATATAGTCAAGTAATTAGACGCATTAAAAATTTTCTTTTTTTTTTTTAAGGTCTTGGAGAATTTGGCAAGGGGGGTATTTTTGTTATGTGCTTGCATGTGTGTCTCTTGAGATATGTTTGAAAAAAATCCCGCAGCCATCGTGCTTGGAGGTTACGTTTAGGGGACGAAGGTTTTGATGATGACATTCCATATAATTTCTGTTTAGCTCAATCAGATTAAGATCCTGATTGGTCAACTATCAATAAAATATTTAAAATAGTTTTATATCAATATATTAAAATATTAAATATTTAACTGATCGGAATAGTCTAAACATTTAGCCTACGTATAAATAACCCTATAGTCCACAATGTGCATCAAATAGATAGCAAAAAACCTTTTTTCCCATATATAGGGAAAAAAATGTACTTTTGTACCTCTAACTATAATTTTGGGATATAAGGCCCCCCCCAAAAAAGAAACTTTGTCTCCTCTTCTTTGACTAAAAAGCGATTTTTTTTTTAACAAAATAGGTATGACCTATGCGAATTATCTAAAAAAAAATTGCACAGGTGGTGTTTACCTTTAGAAATATGGCAAAGTCCAATGTAATCATCTTCCTTTTCAAGGCAGTGGAGTAGCCAGCGTTTTTTTTCAGGGGGGGGGGAAAAGGGGGGGCACATGTATTTTCAGGGGGGCAAGCATATATTAAATTGTTGTAGTATATTATTGGCCGAGGTAAATCACTATTTTTCAGGGGGACAAGAGGGGGGGCAAGATTCCCACAGGGGGGGCAGCTGCCCCCCTGCCCCATGGCTAACGCACTGTTTTCAAGGCATAAACAAAACTTTACACATGCAAAAAACACTATGAGTCCATATAGTTCCATTTTTTTCTTTTTAATTTTTATATTTGCATGGTTCCCTAATGTAAAACAAAAGTGTAAAATGCCGCCGACGATAGAGCTATTAGCTAAAAAATAAAATCGAATTTAAAAAAGCTATTCGCGCGGAAGCGTAGACAAACGAATTTTTTTGCCTAAGATTATTAAAACTTCGTGTTTGAAAACGTCTTGTGTGTAATTTAAATTGTGAAAATCCTGAAACAGTAAAAATTCTAGACTTGGAAAAAGGTCGGTATTGCTTTTCTCATTCTGCAAAACAGGTCATTCGTAAAGAATACAATGCAACATTTTTTATCTATTTATGATTTCTTTTGCCTCCTTAGACAATTCATAAAATAATATTTGCCTGATACTTAAAGAGAGATAGAGAAAAGAATGTGTCTGGTCAGTGTCGTGTTTTATAGCTTTTTAAAAAATGCCTTGTAACCTTCGGATAAAACACTTTACAAAACCAACTTGTATGTTATAATTTGCATTCTTTAATAAAATAAATCATGCTCGAAAAGAGCTCATTGAATTAGTTATGGTTCTCGTTTGAGGAATTACGGTTAAAATGGAATAACAACCAAGTAAGTCGCAACTCAAGTTTCTAGCTAGTGTTTGATATTTCAATTGACACTAGATTTAAAAAAAGAGTCATACATTAAAAAAAATACTCCGATCAAACAGTCATAGTGTATTCCACATCCTATGTATGGGGAGTTGCAAACAGCCACAGAGTTTCCTGATAAAGCATCAATTGCGTTTAATTATTTTGGCACCAACGGTAGGCCTAGGGAGCTCTAGGGATCGCAAAGTCCTCAAACTATTGTGATTCTAATTCCGTAACTAAAGTTCTATTATAATTTCACAGTTTTATTAATGCACAAAACCTTCTTCCTGGCACACCTCCACTGCGTAAATATAACAAATTTTACTCCGATTTTACTTTCTTAAAGGTGCTGTGTCCGATTTATGTGAATTGTGTTCTCTACTTGATATGAGAGCCTGTCCTTACACATACACCCCATCAGGCACCGTGGGTAACAAACTTTCGGTTTTGATTGTAGACTCAATAATGCCATGTGCAAAGCCCTATTCAATACTGTGCTAATTGGATGGTTAACCATTAAAACTTCGGTTTTTTTTGTTTATCTCCTTGGTAATGAATGGATGTGAGGGCTCAAATTTCAGGGCGACAGTGATAAAATCCAGCCTTTCATCTGTAATCAAAAGGTGATACTACTTCCGGGTAAACTAATTAAACTTCTACTCGCGTGCAAGAATGATCTTGGGTGCTCTTCCATAACACATATTACTGATCTGTTAAATGCCCTTCCTTGGAAAAACCTTCCACGAGATGGAATTTTCATAGAATGTGTGCAGTCTTTAAGTGCCGTAACAACCTGGCTCCTGAGTAGCTTTCTGACCGCGTCAACTGTGCCATCACAATTCTATAGGACACGTTCAAACAATGAGCGCTGTATTTTTCATCCGATCCACTATCAACTTTGGTAAACGTACCTTCCAGTACTGGGACCCCTGGTTTGGAAACAACTTAAGTACTGACCAGCGGCAAGCAACGTCACTTAAGGCATTAAAAGCATTTTTTTAATTAAATGTTGGTGTCGCATGTTTTAATTATTAACCTATTTTATTGTGTTTTTTTATGACTCTGTTGTTGGTTGTTTGTTGTTTTTCATCTTTTATTTATTGTTGCTCTGCAGTATAGTCTGATCGTGGCTGTGGTGTTTGTTGGTTTCTTATATTGATTTGTTTTTGATCGTGAGTGTAGTCTTTGTGTGTTTTGATATTTTTACTATAAGGAATTCTGTAAATTATATTTATCCTCTGTTGGTATAGTATTTTAGCTTCGTAAGAGTTTTTGTATATAAATGGTGATCTGTATTTTTATAATAATTCAATTGCAATGTATTTGTTGTTATAAACAGGCCCTTATGGATGCAGTTTGTTTTTAACTGATTAGCTTACCCTGTAAAACTAATGACTGCTTAATAAATAATAATAAATAAATAAACAAGGGTCCCAAGACGGTCGTAACACGCACCTTTAATGGGGCGATTACTTGGTCGTTTGTTCGTCACGCATGACTTTGTCCGGCTATTTAACCGATCAACTGTGGACCCGCCTCTCCGTAGCCGTATACGGCTACCTAACAACAGGGCCGTTTTGGGTTATATAGATAGCGTATACGTTACGGAACCCTGGGGTTAGGTTGCCGTATACGGCTCTGAAACACCCCAAAATTTAGAAAACTGTGATCTTTGGGTGACCACGAAGCTGAAAAAATTGGGCCTTAAAAACAGGGTTTTTTGAAAGAGCCAGACCTCGAAACAACAGACCCCAGACCTCGAAACACCAGACCCGGAATGAATTCACTTCCGGGTCTGGTGTTTCGAGGTCTGGTCTTTCGAAAACCCGGGGGGGATGTCTCGAAAACCAACCTCAAACAAACACAGACCCTGAATTAAATTACTTCCGTGTCTGGTGTTTCTAGGTCTGGTTTTCGAGGTCTGATGTTTCGAAGACATCCCCCCCGGTTTTCGAAATCACCAGACCTCGAAACCCCAGACCCGGAATTGAATTCACTTCAGGGTCTGTGGTCTGTTGTTTCGAGGTCTGGTGTTTCGAAACACCGGGGGGGATGTCTCGAACACCAGAACTCGAAAACAACAGAACCTCAAACACCAGACATCGAAAACACCAGACCTCCGAAAAACCGACCTCGAAACACCAGACCCGGGAAAGTAAATTCCCTTGACTTTAATTCTTGTTTTAACATATTTAGTGTAAATTTGCGTTGCAACACTCTCTATTATATTCGTATAATGTAGAGAAAAATAGCAAATTTAACACGGTTGAAGTGTTAAAAAAGGTGTTATCTGCTGAGTAAACAAGTGTTTTTAGAGCTTTCGAATTACACACCCCTACCCTTTTGAAATGCAAGTCCGCACCAAGACCCTTATTTTATTTTTAACACCCCCCAATCTGCACTTCTCAGCTGATTATTATGAGGAAAATCAGTTATACAGACCCCGAATTTACTTCCCACAGTTCTACAAGACCTTATTCAACGTATTTCACTTCTCTAAAGACCGCAATTTTCAGGTTACGTCAGTCCCCCACAGCTCCCCCCCAACCGCCCCATTTCATATCAGCAGAAGTTCATATCAGCAGAACCCCATTCCCCCTCCCCATTCCGCTCCCCATTCGTTTCCCCTTCCCATCCCCTCTCCCCTCTCCTCCCCATTCTCCTTCCCCATTCGCACTTCCCCTACCTACCCCTTCCGCCTTCTCTCCGCTCTCCTCCCCTCCCTTACCTTTCCTTCCTTTCCCTTCCCTCCATCCCCATTCCCCCTCCCCCCCTCCATCCCTCCCTTAATAATACTTATTATAGTAGTAGTTGCATATTTTATATTTAATAATAATAATCAATGCATTAAGCAATTTGCCGAACATATCTCGAACATTTTTGTGGACCTAGACTTAAACAAGAAATGATGCTGAGATTAATTTCTCCCAGTTGCAATTTTACACACTCTTACAAAAGCAAAAGCTGTGTGTAACATTGTGCAATTCAAAGCGAGCTTTTGGTTGAACCGTGACCTGAAGCGAACTGTGACAAAGATCGCGTATACGAAGAGGGATATATCGATCGGTGTTGTAACAACTACTTGTAATTGATCGTTACCAAAGGTACTAACCCGCAAGTCCTAAGGAAGGGTATGTGGTCCGTCTGGTCGTCCACCTTTTGTCATCTTGGCTAAATATGAAATCTGTCAATTTGATTAGTTGATTGAATCAGTTCTACAACACCAATTTACTCCCTTATACAGTTCTAAGCACCTCGAAACACCAGACCCTGAACACCAGAGACCGGAAGTAAATTTCATTTCCGGGTCTTGTGTTTCGAGGTCCTGGTGTTTCGAGGTCTGGTGTTTCGAGGTCTGTTGTTTCGAGGTCTGTGTTTCGATCATCCCCCCGCCGGGTGTTTCGAAACACCCAACCTCGAAACAAACAGACCTCAGACCCTGAAGTGAATTCACTACCGGGTCTGATGTTTCCGAGGTCTGGTGTTTTCGAAACACCCGGGGGGGTGTCTCGAAACATCAGACCTCGAAAAACCAGACCTCGCAACACCACACCGGAAACTGAAATTTCACTTCCGGGTCTTGTTGTTTCGAGGTTCTGGGGTATGTTTCGAGGGTCTGATGTTTCGAGAAATCCCCCCCGGGTGTTTCGAAAGACCAGACCTCGAAACACCAGCCCGGAAGTGAATTCACTTCGGGTCTGGTTGTTTCGAGGTATGGGTCTGTTGTTTCGAGGTTGGTCTTTCGAAACACCCCTTAAAACACTAGCTTGATACATGTCAGTTCCAAAATGGAAGTTTGACCCAGGATGAAAACTACTCTACCACCGAACGCAAGACTTTACCCTTGGTAAGGTGATTAAAGCATGACGTGGTCGTTGTTGGTGGCTTTGGTCACATCATAGCCTGGGTGTTTCCATAAGGTGACATTCTTTTCTAACATACTTTTCTGACACCCTATGAATTCAGAAACCTTAACGGACCTTTAAAACAGTTGTGGTTTATTCCGTTAAGGTTTCCGAATTCATAGGGTGTCAGAAAAGTATGTTAGAAAAGAATGTCACCTTATGGAAACACCCTCATCGCCTTGCATTTTATGATTAACCCTGTCTACCAGGCTAATTTTTGTAACTCTTTTTCTAACCCGGGTTGCAACCCCCCTACATTTTTCATACCGAACCCCCTATAAACTTGAATTTGAGATCAATGGGATAGCTACGGTCTCCTTATCCGTGATATCAAATTTAAGTATCAACATTACAGCACATTGCCTGTTAAAATATAACGTCCTAATAAACCGGTGCCCTCCGGGGTCGCCTCCCAAATCTTGATGAATCCAATATTATTACTCGCCTTGTTTAGACTTTCGCAATCTTTGCGAATGGCTTTAGAACGACTGATAATCCAATGCTCTTCCCTGAGAAATCTCATCCAATTATGGGTAGGGCAATGGGTGATCGAGTCTCTCCATCTTAATTGTGCATTCCTGGACGTCTTATACCATTTCTGTCTCCATGCATTCAGTTATAAACTTTGTCCATCTGTCATCAGTCGTCTTGCCACGTGGACCAGCCCATGACCATTTTTGCTTCACTGAATGATGATATCGTGACTTGAGTTGGTTCTATTCCACATAGTCGTTTCCTTTCACGCTTGGTGATGCCAAGTGTGCATCTTTTCATTATGCTTGAACTATACTTTGTTTTTGATGGAAAAGAGAAAATGGAATTTCCATAGTGCTTTATTGAGAGCATGCAGATGTTAATTACTTACATAAAGATTGTGCAAGAGATGTATGGGATTCCCCAAGATGCTAAAAACTTAGAAACTGAGTCGACTTGTTTATGCTTTGAGATCAAAAACAGATTGCAAATTTAGGAAGTGTCCCAATGTTGATGTCATTTGTATACATGATGCAATGCAGATGATGTCCTTTAGGTGAGTTTCTATTGGATAAAGTTAAGCTAGGTTTATGATTGATGATGTGTGTAATATCTAGTTTTAGGATCTGGATTCAATCAGTTGTGAAGTACTTAAAGGTCCATGGCCCGATGCAATAGCCTGTCCCAGAAGCCAAGATTTTACCGGAAGTGGTCAAACATTTGCTATCAGAAGAAAGCTACTATTTTTCTAATACCCTGTGAAATATTAGGGCCAAAGGATGTTTGGTTGGAACAGTAATGAGCGAAAATGTACCCAAATTTGGTCGCCCAATATTTAGCTTTACCACAGTACTCTAGTATGGGGCGTACGAAATCACGTTTTCTGCTTCTAACATGAACGCATTGAAATATCGGCGCGAAATTTTACAGGTGGCGTTTTTGGGTGAAGGCCAACTATCAAGATGAAACTTATATCCTTAAAATCGGGCCACCCCCTTTAATAAAGGAGAGATTGGAGAAAAACAACTTTGACAGCCAGTAGCAAGTAGCTAGAAGCTGAGGTTAATATACTTTATATATTAATCTCAGCTAGAAGTTATAGCTACTTTTGATCTGCAATAATGGTAGGTCAGTGCAGTACATAGGCAGATATTTATATTTATTTTACCATGTGAGCAACAAGCTTTAACTATTCTACTGTCATCTGAAGCAAAAAAATGCTGGAATCGAAAAGGATTCAAAATTGTGGACTGTGGAATATTAGTGTCGTCGAGGGACAACCCCATTGTCTGGAAACTGCTGGACAAAATTATCAACAAGACTGAGACAGATCCCCATGGATTTTATTTCCGTGGATTATTCTAGAACTTGCATGCTGTCATTTTGGAGTCTCGCTGTGAGGACATGAGTATCTTGTGAACCGCAGTGCTTCTTTTAATAGTGAACATAAAGTCATCAATCTGAAATAGGCTATTGTATTGTAATTTTGTTTTGACATTCCAAATTCTTGAAACAATCTAATTAAAATCATTAAATCAGTGTTATTAGAATCATTTTGTGAACAAGGCTCATTTATTGTTTTGAAGGTATTCCTGACCTTGACAATCCACGAGATGCGTAAAAACACTGTGTGCCAAGGGGTTAACAAACAAACATCAATCCTGGATGACAGCCAACTTGCCATTCTGGTCAATATAATGGAGGAAAGTAGGCTCATATGTGGGTGTTCATGTAGGATTCTTCAGCTACTGCAGTTACCAACTTCTAAAGGCTGCTGTTCAAGATATGCCAAAGGACATTATGACAGATCCAGCAGTGTCACACCTAGGACAGGTGATCTTTAGTCAGGTAGCCATGGTCCCACTTAAGGCCTGACCGTAAAATTGAGATGGACACAATTTTCTGCTGAAAAATTATAAATTAAGGTGTGTAGAATAAGAATCTGCCGGGTGCCACCGGGATCCTTGGAGCATTTTGAGAAATTCCAAGATGGCGTCGCCATAATGATAATTATCTATTCAACCATATATTATCAAAACTATGGAGTCTAGATATACTATAGGACCCAATGAACAAATAAATGCACTTGTAAAATGATCATCTCCAAATTCAAAATGGAAGCCAAATCTAATAATTTTACAATATGCCTTATAACAGCATATTTTACCTGCGATAAAAATAAAATGAAGTATTAGATATGTTGTTAGAACACAATAAATGTATTCATGTTACTTAAAGGTGTAACAGGACGTCAAATAATATGGCAGCCAAAAACGTGAATATCGTCAAAAATACTTGACACAATGTCTAATTATTACCTTCAAAGTATAAATTATTGTGTTAATGAAAAACAATTAGCAATGTACCTATGATCATAATCCAAGTGATACCAGGTACTCCGGATAAATAAAATGGGGAAAATTATAATTGAGTGCAATATATGTGAACAAATGTAATTCTATGGTTATTTTGGCAACTTTGCACCATATTACTTTATTTCGATTTTGGCGCATTGAAAGAACAAATTGAAAATGTATGTTGTACATGGTTAGGATCAGGGGTAATTCATTAAGTCATTGACACATTGATTTCAATTTGAAGGCTGTATACTTATAAATTTGTCTCAAGTATTTGAAAGAGGTCCCGTTTGGCTGCAATATTGATTGAGTCATGTTAAAATTTTAAAAGTATCATAAATACATTTAATTGTGTATTTGCAACATAATAAGTACTCGTCTATCTTTCGCAGGATTTGTTATATGCATATTTTAAAAGTATTGGATGGCTTCCATTTGAATTTGAAGTATGACTTAATTTACAAGTGCCCATACACTTGTTCATTGGATCCAATAGTATATCTAGTAATTAACTCCATAGTTTGATAATATAGGTTGAAAGATCATTATCATTTATTGGCGATTGCCATCTGGAGTTCTCAAAATGATCAAGGATTCCCAGGTGGCACCGGCAGATTCTTATTCACACACACCAAATCTATCATTTTCAGCAAAAAAATGTGTCCATACTCAACATACAGTCACATAAGGTTCTACCGACTACTTTATTGGGTTTGTCAATTCCATCATCAGCAGAGCTGACTTGGCATGCTTCAAGCATCAGATATTGATGACTGGTTGAAAAACAGTTAAACATCCATTAAGTGGCATTAGTGATTCCTCAGCCTCGTCCCCCATTACCCAAAGAATTAAGATTTCATACATATGAAGAGTGACCACTAGTATCGTGTGCCATTGTAGAATTCATAAGTTGGTTTTTTTGGTCGTAAATGGAAGGATTACAAAACTGTGGCGAGGCAGCACAATACAAACTTAATTTACTCATAAATCAAATGCAACATTCCGAATAACTGAAAATTTTTAGAAAAATCTTTTGTTAGAAATCTAGTGACTCATAAAAGTAAATGTGATAGGGATCATGAAATACACCTTTAACTATGCTGTAATGCCATAACGACTGGAAACAGCCTGTAGATCCTACTGATACCAATAGCAGTGTTAGCATCAAAATTCTGGGGGAGCGGACTGGCACTCTATTACACATGATCCTATGGGCTCTTCTTGCAATTTTAAGTGAGCGCAGATGGGCTGGATTTTTGGGGGGAGACGCATTCCTTCACTTCTTGCCATGCCTCTTTTCTTCATTTTATGGTTGCATCAAAGAGACAGCGCAAGTTGGAAATTCATTTCACTGTCCGCGAAGTTACTTCGTATGCACATCACACTTTGATGGCTCTCTCATTCTATACAGAATCGACCAGAGGTGAAAAGGGTAAGATGGAAGCCATCTCATAATCCACTGCCTTAAGGAGGATGGCCCGATTTAATAATGAAATTTCATCTTGATAGATTGGCCTCAACCCCAAAACTCCAACTGCAAAGTTTTGCACCGACATTTCAAGCCGTTTTGATTAGAGAGCTAAAAGCCCGTCGGTACTGTGTAAACTTAATAGTGGTCGACCAAAAAGAGGAACATTTAAACTCATAGACTTCCAAAAACAAAACATTTATCCTAAGATTTCACAGGGTAAATGAGAAAAAATATTAGCTTCTTCTGATACAAAATTTGACCACTTCCGGTAAAATCTGAATTTCTGGGGACGAGGCTATTAGCGATCGGGCCATGGACCTTTAAGTGTTATAACCTATACAGAATCTACCAGGGTTGAAAGAGTTAATTCATCTCTATGGTATATACAGTCACTATAACAACAAAATAAAATGAAAGATGAGAGACAAATTCAAATAGCGTATCACTTGTATTAAGCTCATATCTTTATGAAGTACATCCTCACTTGCATTGTACACACACATAAGTAAATGGAATGTTATACAAACAGATAATAATACATCATTGGTCACCTCCCACATTTTAAACATAAAATTCCCCACTTTTATAATTAGAACACTGACAATACTTGTTTTCAGCATTCTGCATGCAGAGCAAAAACAGTTGTTTGAGTTAAATTTTGGATCAGCAGAAATTGTCTGAAATGGAATTGACTATGGTAGGTAAAAGCATTCCAATTGACTAAGGACAATACCAGCTAATTCCACTTTTCTTTGAAAATAAAAATTGGAAAATGTGTGCATGCAGTTAAATGCATCACAAATATTCCATTTTTTGAGTTAGAGTATATCGTCATGCAAGTGCATGAAGGTTGTAAGTACAAAAGCTCCCATGTGATACATCTGTGTGCTGTCAAATATTAGGTTAAGATCAATTTATCAGGGAGGACGGTAAAAAAATCACAATTTTAGACATCGCCATTGGTTTAACAAAAATCTTGACAAAAATATCTGAATTTTTTAAATGTTATCAAGGAATATTGTCTTATTCCAGAACCGTTGGAGCTGAAAAATCATCCCCACTTTAAGGGTTATTTCTGGCTTTTTTGTTTTTGTTTGAATAACAGACAATGATACGGTTATATGTGGTTCAGGGAACACCAATGACTGACCCAGATCAAAGCGCCTAAATCGGTTTCTGGTTTGTGTCTGTATTGCCGTAATCTATTTTGATTAGATTTGGTGAGTTGCTACATTGAAAGAGGCTGTTCTGTCATCACCTGCAATTCGTCTTGAGTAAGTGGTTCTTCAGGCAACTATCATCTGAAGAACATTTCAAGAGCCACTGACCAAAGACTTGGCATAATTGTATGTTTGATGGGAATTTCTGACAAATGGCAGCTATCGTGCTTACGACCATAGTGCACTTACATGACGATATTAACTTGGAATGTAGTCAGAAAGCCTCATGTCTCACTTCATTGCAGTGGGTTGACTCTACTGCAAAAATATAGCCAATTAGAATGGGAAAGAAATGAAAAGGGGTTAATGGGTGTGGTCCATGTTATAGGCAGCGATCTCAAAACCATGTACTGGTCCCACAGCAGAGCTATGGTTTCCAAGTAACTTGGGCTTAATAGTTTTACCCATTTGCCCCTCAAAGCAGTCAATATTGTATTACGATTTATATATGGTGTTCAAACAGGGAATGTGCAAAGGCTTAAGTGTGTCAAACTAAACTATGAAGCAGAAAACCCTATAGTTTGCAATCGAGAATAGCCAACCCAAAATATGACCAAAATCTGTTGCCACCATGAAATAAGTATAATGATATAGGTGATTATTTATAAATAGGCAGGAATTAATAATTGCACAAAACTTGAGTATCAGAATAATATTTGTATATTAAGGCAATCTTATTTAAATATACCTCATACTTGTAGGACATTAATTACTGTGGGACAGATTTCAGAGCTGTATTAACATACATGCTATATGTAAATCAAATGTGAAAAACAATGATATTTTGCAGGAAAAACAGCAAGTGCTATCAACATATTTTAAGGCTAAAATGTGACATTCGAATGTGGGGCAAGAGACATCTTAATTCAGTGTTTTAAAATGATATGTACATACTTTTGTGTTAGAAGACACTCTTACAAATAGTATTAAAATATTATATTACTCACTTAAGTTAATAAGCTGTATTTACAATAGACTGCAGCTGTATGCTTTTTAAGTACATGTCCAAGTATTTTACGCTCCGAATTGAAATCATATTCCAAGCCAAAATTTCGTTGATTCCAGTTGAAAGTATCTGATGTCTGTATTAAACTGAGTTCAAGTGGGTTTTAACTGGTTTTTTAAAACATCCATTGAAACTCAGTTTGACAAAGTTTATACGAGGGGCAAAACATTACATGATTAACTCATATAGGTAAAAAAACACTAATTTTTGCGGCGGATCACCCATGCCACACCACCCCCTGCCCCGCCCCCACATACCAAAACGAGTTTAAAGCGGCACTGGCACATTTCACCAAATATGAAATTTCTCAATTGCTCTCAACTGATAGTCTAGGCCATGGAAGAATAGAGATACATTAATTATTCATATTTAAAAAAAAAAAAAAAAAAACAGATAGGGACGTAATAAGAGGTTAAAGACATTCCAGGTAATTGTAGGCTAACTTTTAGTTTTCAGGAAACTTTTAATCAACACAATGTGTATCTACATGCAATATAGAGACTGTACTCATTGATATTAGAACCACAGAGGTCACAGACGGCAAACAGATGCATCCATGGGAAAACAGCATTCGGTGTGCGTTTTCTTGTGTTAAATGCATTTCCGTTGTCTCCTGAATTAAGGTCGCCGGCGACATTAATATAAAGTAGAGTTCTGTTTACCCCACACAGGCCGCCAATTTGGTCTAATCATTTAAGTGCAGGCTAAGTACTTAATAAAAGCTTTACAAACCATGCAAAAATAGCGATTTTGAAAAATCTTGAGGGGACTATTTTCAAATGTGCCAGTATCTATTTAACACCCTGTTGGCAATCACAGTGGTTAACCACATGCAAATTGTCTACTATTTTAGCCAAATTTCAGCAGTGGTGGCACCACTTTTGACAAATGTTGTACGATGGACATGAACAGCTTTTTACCTTGCAAAAATTATAAAAAATACATCAGTCCTCGGACCGTTGGTGTCGCCTGCCGTCGCGGTTAGTGATGATAGCCTAAACATGACCTTGACCTTGTATGTGACTTGTGATCTCACAACAAATGAGGGATCCCAATGGTTGCCAATTTGAATCAAGTTTGGTTCCATTGAACTTCAAATTCCTATGAGGTCAATTTTACATTTCAGCCCATTTTACACTTGACCTAACATGGACTTTGACATTGGTATGCGACCCTTGACATCATCAAAAATGAGGGATTCCCTTGTTGACCAATGATTCAAGTTTGGTTCAAGTTTGTTCCCAATTGAACTTCAAACTTTTCAGATGAGGTCAATTTTACATTTTTTCAGCATAAGTTTACAACTTGACCTCACATGGCCTTGATCTTGGTATGTGACCTTTGACCTCATCAACAAAATGAGGGATCCATGTTGCACCTATGATTAAAGTTGTTCAACATTGCACCTTAACTTTTCATATGAGGTCATTTTACATTTTCAGCCTATTTACAACTTGACCTCACCATGAACTTGACCGTGGTATGTGACCTTGACATCATCAACACATTGCAAATGTTAAACATTTTTCACAACCGACATCAACAGACAACAAAGTCAACATCATCCACAACAACAAAAACTACAGTGGACAAAGTGATCCCTATGGTCTTCTGCCTTAGGGCAGTCGGAACAAAAATCCATAGCAGGAATCTTGCAATATGGCCTACAAAGGTCATGATTTGTAGTTAGAGCGCCCTCCACTCTGCCCATTCCCAAAGGAGAGCTGGGTTAAAACTAGAGTTCTAAAGAAAAAACAAATTTGCCCACAATGAAAATTTGTATAAAAATTACACAGACTCAGTGTTGCAACTTCTTCGAAAAATTGGTCTAGCAGTTCTTGACAATGTTATCCACAATTGGATTGCTATTTATTTGCCTTTTGGCATTGTAAAAAAATTGCTGATACAAGCCACATTTGGTGTAGCAGTTCTTCAAATGTCGAGCATTTTGCTACGATAAACAGGTGGAATTTGCAAATGCACAGCATGTAGTTAGGGAATAACTAACCAAATCAGTTGTCAAATTGTGTTGCCCTTGATATTTGTTTATTCCTGCGTGTCATATAACTGAGAATTTCAAACAGGCTGTGCATCGAGCTGATGGTTTGAACGGAATTATTGACGGGAATGTGTACAATAAGTTGAAACCAGATATTCATCTTTAAAAAATAAAAAATACGTATGCTTGTAGCGTCACTTTATAGAAATATTCTTCGGTGCCCAATTATCAAAATGAGGGATCTGAAAAGCCACACTTACATGAGATATTTTGGTAGGAGGAAATTACAATTATTGCTGCTAGTTAGTAGTACCAAGAACATAAGGCACACTATGCGCTATACAAAATATAGTACAAAAATGGAAAGTCTCTAAATCTTTCAGCCCGAAAATTTTGAGTCAGGTTTTGGTTTCAATTTCATCACCGATCATTGTTTTCTGTTTAAGGATATCTACATAACACCACACACACAATGAAGATATAATTGAACAGATAATATTACAAAGTAAAAAAATGACAACTTATCAAATTAGCATCCATCAATTTGTCAAACAGTTTGGAAGCCTCGAGAATGAATGCATCAAATTTTTTTCAATTCCTATGACTGTATAAGTGGAAATTTTTCGCGAGGTTATTTTTTATTTTCGCGAATTTCGTGAGTGAACATAAAACGCACAAATAAACTCACGAAAATAACTTTTTGTTTCCAATATATTCGTTTGTATTGAATTGGATGTCAATAACCGTGAAATTAAGTCTCGCCCATTTGGCAAAACTGTTAAATCGCAAATATCTGTACGCGAAATTTCCCACTTATAGATAGTATAGATCTATAATCTACTACCAATCTACCCCAAGTTAGTAGAGGCATTTTTGATCAATCCACATATGCATTACCATATGCCTATATTGACTGTACAAAAAGAGTGTCCAGTACTAAGGATAAAAGTGCTCAGAAGTTTGAGAACCATAAGAAATTTCATGTATCATCAAATTAACCTGGAACACTTTGTGAAATTAGTGTAAAGTTATGGATTTTATGTGTTAATAATAAGATTTTTTGTGGGATCAAACATGACTTATTGAGGAAGATTTCCCAAAACTGTTGCATTGTGGGATGGAATCAATACACCCTCTGCCCCCTTAGCTTGCTCCACTTCACAAGCAAACTAACCCTGCAAACAGAATGATTTTGCCCTCAAATCCCAGAATGCTTGACAGCATATCTATACTTTACACTGTAATCTATCCACATTTTCAGTTTGGTAAAAGTTCTGAAGAATCCTAAGTACCGGCCATGCTCTTTATCATATCATGTTAAACAATCTAAGACTTCATGCTCGTTTCGTCTAAAAATATTAAAGCTCTTTCTGAAATGGAGTCTACTTTGAGACCAGGTTTAATCCAGGTCTTGCAATGGCTAGCGCCTCATGGCAATTGTCAATTTATAATAATTTATATAACACTTTTATCTAACTGTTAACCATCCTTTGGGTGGTGTCACCTTCCCACATCCCGCATTCACAGTGGTTGAAACATTTTCCACATTTTCTTAAACATTCTGATAGGGTTGACGTTTTAATGCATAGAATCATTATAACAGGTACCTTTCTGAAACTCCAGCATGTTCCATGAATCTTTGATGCAAGTGCATCAAAAAAAGCTGACTTGTGTGCCGAACATTTCGTCGTGTTAATAATGTCCAGTTTCACATCGAATATAAACAGAAGTAAGGTTAACTAGGCCTGTCTTTACATTGTGAGGCAATCCGCATGACAAAGTAGATAATGTAAGTGGTCTTGGGAAGTTTGTATATCTGAAATCCGGGGAATTTAACTGGCTAATGCTTTTGTGTGGAACGAAAAGCGTTGTGTGGTTTTAATGTTTATGATAATTTGAAGCGATCAAGTTGCGAACGAAAAAAATGATTTTCTTTACTTTTTTATTGTTTTGACCCAAGCGATATTCTTATGTATTTTTATTTTTCTTCAACCGGCGATATTTAAGAACCTCAGTAAAAATTATTCATATCCAAAACTAATACTCTATTTTGATGAAACTTTGTAGGTATATGTACTAATTCAAGTAACTCCTTAGCCGTGGTGTCATTTTTCAAAATGGTGGCTCCTTTTTGACCCCATATTAATTAAAAACCGTGTTTCGTAGATTGAAATAAGCATTGTTCCATAGCGGCCATTTTAGAGTTTACGGGTTCTCATTTGAAAACTGTAGATACATTGGCCACCAAATTTTTGCCAGGATTTTCCCCTCTACAACCACAGGTCGTAACAGAGCCGCTTTTTTGATATCAGTTCCCTATTATTAGAAACATGGGTTAAAAGTTCATTTTTTTGTGATTTTTTTTCAGAAATCACATTTTTGTCAAAAATCCAAATTACACCCATTTATACCTAAAAACTAGAAAAATTGCTCTGTTACGACCTTTTCCATATCCTCTCGTTTGCCGATAATGTTTTAAAAGTAAAAATTACATAGTTTTATGTACCGTAAAATGCCGTAAAACTTAAGCCTAAAATCCAATATGGCCGCCATTATTATGCAAATTAGGTGACCTTTGACCGCAAAAGCAAATGTTTTTTCCGAAATGTTTGCCAAGTGTACACATACTAAATATTAAAGAAATAGCATGTAAAATAAAGAAATTCATTTTCATGGTATTCCCTCACATTACAGAACCAGTAAAATACTATCACATTGTTATTGTGTGAATTGTAAATTAAGGGTTGACAAGGCTTGTCTCTATATTTGATTAACTAGAATTAGAAAACAAATCAACATGAATGTGACATGATGGTGACCCTATGTCCGCACAAACCAAAAAACTTTATCCATTAACCACCTGTCCACTGGCTCCAAATGAATTGGCAATGTGGTTGTAACCATCGAGACCATTCCTTACTTAACCTAGGGATTTGGATATTGGTCACTTCTTTAAACTTGGTGGCTTAGATCGGATCAATACGCTAATACAACCCCGGATCAACTCCTTCAGTGAGCAGTTCCTAAGCATGAAAAAAATTTCGTTCCATTAACATGAGCATAATTAGAGAAAATGCAATACAGTACTTTTCACTTTACCCATTATGTGTGTAAAATTGTGTGCGTATTAGGCATCAGGAAGTCTCATTATATGACAGCAAATATTGTGCCTATACATTTTATAATGAGTGTTATCCTATGGTCAAACATCCGCCTCACAGCGGATTGGTCCAGGTAATGAACCCGACGGGTCAATCCCAAAGACTGGAAGATTGTACCTACTGGCTGGTATTCTGAAAGGGAGTCTAACTTTGACATGGGTTTAAACCCCAGGGTTAGTCCTACATGAGTGGACCTTTTTTCCTTTAAAAATACTGTGAAATGTTAAGGCCACGGTGAGAAATTCACTTTTGGATGGGCCGTTCTGGCCTATCCATGAGGAACTTTTCCACCCTGTTACAGGACATTTCTAAGTATGTTGAATGGAAAAAAGGTCCCTCATGTAGGACTAAACCCTGGGGGTTTACACCCAGGTCTAAAGTTAGACCCCCTTCAGAATACCGCCACTGTCTTCTTGTCAGACACTCTGCATTTAAGAAGGAGTTGGGAAGTTGAACATGCGAAAGCACCAGGCCTGTACGTGGGTGGGGGGGTGGGGTACCCCCACAATCCTACAAAAGGGGCATGGTCCACCTTTTGCTGTATTTTTTTGAAAAAAGGTCACAAATTGAGAGAAATTTTGCAAGAAAGTCCGCTTTTCGGTGATAAAATGTTCAAAAAAAGTCCGAAAAGGGAACATTTCAAGGCGTGATAGCCCACTTTTTTGAAGGTCCCGACACAACCCCAAAATAAATCATGCATTACGGCCCTGGAAGCTACCAGTGGACTATCCCTGTCAGGCAGATGTGTGGCCTAGCATTATGTAAATGGAGACAGGCACCGCCCTAAGTGCCAAACGAAGGACTAATTTTAGTACCTTTCTTCTCTAGTTTTGGTCTTATTGAAAGATAAGAAAATGGCAGGCACTTGATGTTAAAACTTAGCAGGGCCTCTAATGTGACTCAGCAAATGGGTGACACCACAGGGCACCGTCATTGGGCGATTGGGTCAAATTTATTTGTCTGGCCATCCAGTGCCATCGCCATATGAAATGTCATCTCCTCGTCATCAGACATAGCAGGATCTGGTTGCCTGGGGCCATGCATTATGGGGCCAGTGTTATGTCCCTTAGCGGTTGAAGATCGTAATGTATTCCCAAACTGCGGGAAGCTCCAAAAGGAGTGTGATGAACGAACGTGAAAATCGATTACGGGAATCAGCAGACAGTCACAGGTTTGTCACAAGTACTCACATTTCCCATTATTGTTCTTCCCTGACTTTAGTGATGCCGAATATTCTTTGTAATAACATTATCTCAGTCCGTAACAAGGAGTAATCATAACGTCATTTAACCCATGAAATCAAGCCAGGAAAACATGGTGGATTTAAACAATATACTTCCAGCACGTCCAGTTGTGATAAACGATGTATACGGCCATCATAAATGTGTATCTGTAAACAGGGTCTGGTCCTTGGTGTAGCTGTACGGAACCATAACCTGAGTTTAAGCGTCAATCATCATATGTAAAGAGCAACAAAAACAGACGAACAAAAAAAGTTAGAAATTAGAAGTTAAAACAACAGGGCCCATTCTTGGAAAACTATGGGTTTACTCAATTCCCGCCCCACCCCGAAGAAAAATGATGGAGTTTTGGTAAATCTCAGAGATTGGGCCAAAATTTGGAGGTTTTGCCCCAGAATTTCACCTGGGCCCCCCCCCCCCCAAAAAAAAAATTTTGAACTTTTCCTCCATTCGATATTATCTACCGGGCCGCAGCCGAGATGAAGTTCAACATGTAGCGCCAAATGTCCCTGTTTGTCATTGAGTTGGGGATGTCCAGTGGATCCTGCTGATGTCTCGAGCATCAAATCAATGTAGTTAATGGCGTGCCCCCTAACTACATTGATGTGATTGCGCGAGACATCCAGCACGGAATCCATCGGACACCCCAAACTGAATGACAAAAAGGGACATTTGGCGCTACATGGCTGAACAGCTCCGGAGGCGGCCCTCGATAGTATAGTTAATGGTGGCAGACGACCGTTTGGCATGAAATTCAACATGTTTTTTATGACGTCTGAGAGTGATCAACCGCAAGGTTGATTTGTGTGGTGACTCCATTTCCGCTCCGACCAGGAAATGGAAGTCTGGTGCCGCCACTGATTTGGTATGCACTGCTACTGCAAAACAAAAACACTTAATTACATATACTAATTAATATGGCTGTTGGCTGAAAGGGAGGGACTAACTTTAGTCCTGGGCTTAAACCAGGTTCGTCCTACCAAAAGAGTGGACCTTTTTTCTTTCAAAATGCTGTGAAGAAAGGTAAATGTAACAGTGTGAGAAAATTCA